>CM039473.1:8875624-8932832 GCA_022433065.1 Begonia loranthoides
AAGAAATCAAACACTTCATCCTCGGGATTTCACATTTTTTATTTGGTGCCAAATTTTCTTTTTAATTATTTTATTAATTTATCACTTCCTTTACACCAACAACAATTTAATCACTATAAATACCCCACTAATTAATTCACCAACAATAATTTAATTGTTATAAATACTGTACTAATTAATTCACCAACAACAATTTAATTACTATAAATACCCCAACCAATTAATTACAACAAGAATAATTTAATCACTATAAATACCCCACCAATTAATTCACCAACAATTCACCACCATTTATTTTAACCAACAATCCACCACTGTTTATTTAACCAACAATCCACTACTATTTATTTAAACCAATATTCCACCACCATTTATTTTAACTAATTTTTATAAATACTCAACACAACTCTAATTATTTTTCAATAAATTTTTAATAATAAATTCATCTCATAAAATCCTATATTTTCCTACCAATCATCCAATTAATTATCCAATGAAATTTAATTATCCTTACTTAATTTCATTATGAAAAATCCGTGTATAACAATTAGGCCTTCCGAATGAACTAATTCTCGATCACCTATGTTATAGTAAAGCAATCGTTGACCCTTCAACGTAGGTGAAATTTTATTCTAATACTGCACTCCTCAGTTAATGTAACTATTCTAAAGTCATCAAAATTTCTCTATTTTGATAGGATTTTCTTTATAAACTTTGCATAACTTGGTATCTTTTCAAAAGCTTTGAAGAATAGGATGTTGATTGGGAGTGTTTTGAAAATCCACAAAAATTTAGAAATTTGATTATCTATTTTTTTCTTTTTGGAACCTTTGAGGAAACTTATCAACTATTGTATCACCGAACTTTGGGGCTCTACAATCACCCCCACCTTTGGAGGTCGAACACCCTCGTTAGCCACACCAGAATTGGGTAGGCTCTCATACCAATAGATGATAAGCGGATAATCACCAAGCCCAAATGGATATTGTCTACTTTCGGTGACCTTCGGCTCGCACGGATTTGTTTTTGGGCCACGCCTTTTGGCAAACTTCGTGCCTCACCTTGATCCAAAACAAGTCCGCTTGGCTATGGCCAACCATCCACTTATATCCTAGTGCCATAGCCTTCCCCAAGTCGATGTGGGATTGAAGCACCAAACTTCGAGGCGCTACATTTTCATTAAGAAAGATGAGAAAGAAAGTGAAAGTACGTAAGAAGCTTTGGTGATCCGACACCACTGGAGCTTTGGGTGGTTGATGCCCCTATTGGAGCTTTGGTGGACTTATCTCCCAATGATTTTTGCTTTGGTGTCGTGTCCCATTGGAAAGAAGAAGAAAAGAAAGAATATTGAAACGCAAACATTTTATGAAAAATGCATATCATTTTATATCATTCATTACTTGCTGAGCTTTAGGCTCATAGATAAATTTTGTGATGTAGGTAAAGTCACACAAAGAGACAGATAAAAAAGGACCACTCTATTGATGGTGCATACTTGTGAAGATCGCTTGGAGTTGTTATGATAATGCTTAAAGCATAATGAAGCTTGGTAATTTTAGAGTTTTTCCTAAATTAAAGGTTAAATTAGTAAATTTTCCAAAAATAAATGGAATATATTTAGAAATTGCTTATTATAATAAAGTTTAAATAAAGAAGAATTTAAAAAATAAAAGAAAATAAAAAATTCTCTCAAGAGAGATGAGAGTGAGACCAATATGAGGTTTATTGGAAAACCAATTTTTGCAAGAATTTCCTTAAGTTTTCAGAACAAAAAACATTTGTTGAACTATGATGACTAGATTGATATAGATTTTGTGCAATGAAATCGAGAAATTGGTAAGATAATTAGAATTCTTTAGATTTAAATCCATATATGATGAATTTGCATTAGGAAGAGTTGTTATTACTAAAAATGGTGTCAAATGAAAGGAAATTTGATTCTGAATACATTTTTATAACTTGTTTTACATGAAAATGTGTTTTTGGTTGAATTATTGTAGGGAACTAGTGGATGAAGTTCGCAAAATACAGTTAACACCCTAACAGTTTTGGGTATGCCACAGCGTTATGGTGGTAGAGCATGGCGAATAAGAAGTTGGCACATGGATGCCATGACATTCAAGTGAGAAGTACCTTAATGTTCTCAAGAACAAATTACCATGCACGATTGGTTAACGGCACATCGTTATGAGAGAGAAAAACCATGACATTCTTAATTGAATGCCTAGGCGTTTATCATGCCATGACATTTTGTGAAGGATGTTAGATTCTTTAATTTTCATACTTTCATACAAACAATACTTTAATTTTCCAAAGCTTTTAACATATTTTGATTCAACCAATTGTTTCATTTACGAATAATCAAAACTCAATAAGCTTACAAACCTTGATCCATGCTTTTGTTGAAGTAAACGTTGATCCGTATTTTATCTGCTTGAACCTTCTTCCTTCACGAGCTCTCTTTAATGATCAAGAGAGATGTATGATTCTCTCTTCTTTCTCAGATGATAATCGTAAGAAGCGTCTAGAGAGAGAGATATAGATTGAGAGGAAGAGAAAACTTATACAACTTCTCTTCCTCTTTTTCTTTTATGTGTTTTTTTAACTCTTTTTAGCTTTAGCATTTACACCAAAACATTGAAAAAACTCTCCCATGCAAATCTCCTAAAAGAGATTTAAAAGAATATTTCTTTACATGGTAATTTACTTTGTTGCCCTTTCACTTTAAAAAGAATTATGTAAATGTCATTTCATTCTTATTCTTTATTTTCATCTCTTTTAACCATACATTATTCACTTTAATAAGGTCAAGGTGAGGGAATTAAAACTCAATTAACTTAATTTCCTTTATGCTTAACAATTATCACATTAAGCACCTTAATATTAAGTCAATACACTTTAATTAACATAGACCATATTAATAGATTATTAGGATAATCTAACAATCTCCCACTTGGGCTATGTTATAGTAACTTTAATAAAATCGAGTTCCAGCTATTACTTTTCAGCTGTCACAACTTGTATTCACAATCAATTTCTATAGTTTACCATAATGAATTTATCAAGTGTTCTTTTCATAATAAATTGTATAATCGGATCATGGAACTCACAAGTCTTTAATGACGACATGATTCTTTCCATGTATCACATATTAACACAATTCATTAATTCTTTAATTGAGGAACACTATATATTTACCTTTCAACTTTAACTTTTCATAAAATTTACATATTATTCATAAACAATTTTAACTGTATACCCCATTCTATGAATAATAAACATACATACAAAAACATTTCTATAATGAATTTAGAAGTTTCATAAAATACAAGTTATGCTATTACAATCACATACACAAAGATTTGTCACCTAAACTAATCCTTACAACATGTTCTTTAAAGGCTTTGGGTGGCAATTCTTTTGTTAATGGATCCGCTATCATCAAACTTGTACTTATATCCTATATGCACACATTTTGTTTTTGTATTTCTTCTTTGACGGACAAGTACTTTAAATCCATATGTTTTGTTCTTTTGGAGTATTTGTGATAGAAGAATACAGCTGCAGAATTATCACAATAAATTTTCAGCGGTCTAATTAAGTTCCGTAACCACAATACTTGAATTGTAGCTTCAAAAGATGCTATAAATTCTATCTCCATAGTGGAAGTAGCAATCAAAATTTGCTTTCCACTTTTCCATGATACGGCTCATCCGGCTAATAGGAACACATAACCGAATATAGATTTCCTCGAGTCTACACATCCGCCATAATCTGAATCCGAATATCCAATCAACTCAAGATGATTTGATTTTCTGTACGTGAGCATATATTCCTTTGTTCCTTGTAAATAACGAAGGACTTTCTTTGCAGCTTTTCAGTGATCCATTCATGGGTTACTTCAATATTGGCTCAACATCCCTACTATAAAACTAATGTCTAGCTGAGTACATGTCATTGCATACATTAAGCTTCCTACTGCTGATGCATACGGAACAAATTCCATTTCCTTACTTTCCAAATCATTTTTAGGACATTGAATTTCTCCAAACTTTTTCCCTTTCTAAATTGGAGCAACACCAGTGAAACACTTATCCATTCTGAATCTCTCAATAATTTTATTGATATATCCTTTCTAAGACAATTCTAGCAAACCTTGCTATCTATCACGGAATATTTCTATTCCAATTACATAGGCTGTCTCACCCATATCTTTCATTTCAAAATCTTTGAGAGAAAAGCCTTTACGTCATATAAAATCCCTTATCATTTGCAACAAGAAGAATATCGTCAACATATAGTACTAGGATACTAAATTTATTCCCACTGACCTTCATATAGATACACCAATCAACGGTGTTCTCTATAAAATCATACGATGTAATGGTATCGATAAAGTTAATATACCATTGTCTTGAAGCTTATTTTAATCCATAAATTGACTTCTTCAATTTACACACCAAGTTTTCATTTCTAGGAAATGAAAACTCTTATGGTTGATCCATATACACTTCTTCCTCTAAGTCACCATTAAGAAAGACAGTTTTTAAGTCCATTTGGTGAAACTCTAAATCATAATGAGCTACCAAAGCCATAACTATCCTTAAAGAGTCTTTCTTTGAAACTGAAGAGAATGTCTCTTTATAGTCAATACCATCTTTTTTAGTGTAACCTTTGGTGAAAAGTGCGGCCTTATATCTTTCGAGTCACGTTTGGTTTTGAAAATCCATTTACAACCAACACGTTTTTTTTTCAACCAACTCTACAAGTTCCCAGACATTATTGTCATCTATCAATTGCAACTCTACTTTCATAGCATTCAACCATTTTTTGGAATTATTACATTCCATGGCTTGTTTAAATGAACCTTAATCTTTGTTGTTAGTCAAGTCACATTCCTCTTCAAGTGAATAAATCACATAATTAATAGAAATTGCTGGTCTCCTTTGCATTATAGACCTACTCAATTCTGGTACTTGTGATGGTTCACTTACAACTTGACTATTATCAATATGCTCATCATTGACATTTTTACTTTGATTGGTTTGAATATTCATATGTCGTTTCGGTATGTTGTTGGACTGTGATACAACAAAAGGCATGACAACTTGATGAAAAGTACTAGGTGTAGTTTCCTCCACCCGATTCTCTTGAATATTCACCTTTCGTGATTCATCACTCTCATTGAACTCGTCATTCTCAATTAATCGAGCATTTCCAAATTCAACTATTCTTGTACTATGCTTTGAACAGTAAAATATGTACCCCTTTGATTTTTCTGGATAGCCGATGAAGTAACCACTGACGGTTCTTGCATCGAGCTTGTTTTCATGTGGATTATATATCCTTACTTTTGCCAGACAACCCCAAACATAGATATGTCTTAAACTAGGTGTCCTTTCCATCCACAGCTCATAAGATGTCTTAGGAACTGCCTTACTAAGAACCCTATTCTGCAGATATGCAGCGGTCTCTAAACAGTGCATCCACAACGATAAAGGTACATCATTATTATTCATTATACTCCTAACCATTTCAGTAAGAGTACGATTCTGCTTTAGCTACACCATTTTGTTGTGGTGTTCCTAGCATTGTATACTGTGTACAAATCCCTCAACTTTCAAGAAACCTTACAAATGGACCTTTGTTTTGTCATTTTTCATCGAATTTTTTGTAATATTCATTACCTCTATTAGACCTCACTATCTTTACTTTTCTATCTAATTGCCTTTCCATCTCATTTATGAATATTTCTATAACATTCATCGCTTGAGACTTTTCATGCAGTAGATGCAAATAACCATAACATGAGAAGTCATCGATAAATGTGATAAATATTTTTCACCACTCCATGAAGAAGTGTCGAATGGACCACATATGTTAGTGTGTATTAATTCTAAAAGTTCATTGCTTATTGTGGCAAGATACTTTGATGTGTGTTTAGTTTGCTTTCCTTTAATGCAATCTATACACACGTCTCAATCATTTAAATCTAATTGAGGTGAAATATCACTTTTCATTAACTTTAACATCCTTTCTTTAGATATATGACCTTGACTTTTATGCCATAATGAAGCAGAACTTTCATTTGTTGCACTACGATTAGTTCCAATCACATGATTAACATTAAACAGGAATTCAAAATATTTAGCATCAAGATTGAAAGAGTACGAACCATTCTTTAAAATACAAGAACCGTAACAGTATTTTTGTTTGTACAAAGAAAACAAACCATTACCAATCTCAATGTTAAATCTTACATAATCCAACTTTGCAACAGAAATTAAATTCCTAGCACATTTAGGAACGTAGAGACACTTTTCTAGATCCAAACGATATCCAATATCCAGGATCAATCTATGCAATCAAATTCCTTGTATTTGTGCCTTCTTTCTGTTTCCCATATATAGGAACTTTTTAATTCTATTTATGGGTTGGATCGTAAGAAATCCCTGTATATCATTAGATACATGAGTAGTAGCTCTAGAATCCAACCACCAAGTATTACAAGGCACTTCTATAATATTTGATTCAAAACATGCTGAAACAAATAGTGGACCTTTCTTTTCGAACATAGCTTTTCTTTTTGAACAATCTTTCTTGATGTGTCCAGCTTTATTGCAGAAGTAGTATTTAAGCTCTTTTTTGATATGAACATCTTTTATCTTTAATTAGCCTTTTCCCTTATGTTTGTTCTTTTTACTCGGCTTCTCTTTGCTACTATTAGCTTCCTTCTGAAATGTTAAATGAACGGTATGGTCTTTTAATTTCTTCAACCTCCTTTCTTCTTGAATTAACATGGCCTTAATTTCTTAAAAGTTCTATTTTTCTTCAATGGTGTTATAATTCACCTTGAGCTGGCCAAATTCAAGAGAACATGAGTTGATAACAAATTGAACCAAAAATGATTCAATTATATCCATATCCAACGTTTTCAGCCTTGCAGTTAAATTGGCCATGCTGGTTACATGATCATGAATGGGTTGAGACCAATCAAATTTATTGGTCGTCAACTCACTCATCAGATTCCCCACAACAGACTTATCTATAATGTCTGATTGGAAATATTCTTTTATTTTAGACATGAATTCCTTTGCATTATTCATCTTTGGCATTGATGGCTTAATATTTTTCAGTCATTGTCATCTTCATCAAATTCAAACACAGCCTCCCAAGTCTCACTGTATGACTTGTCAACTTTCGTACTGGTCTCATTAATGGCTGGTGGTCTATTACAAACTAATGTCAGGTCTAAATCCAATACACCCAGTTGAAACTAGATTTGTTCAGACCAATCAAAAAAGTTTAGACTATTGAACTTGAGTAAAGCATTGCCGGAGGTGAACAAATTAATAGAAGCTGCAAAAAAATATAACACATGCTCATTTAATAATTTAATCGAATTTAGATAAACATAATTTTATTTCTTTAAGTTCACCTTTGGGTAATCCTTAAAGAAATAAACTATCATTGATGTTATAATATAAACTTTAATAGACTCAAACAAATTCAATACAATATATTTAATATCTTTGGATATTTAAACATATTAATCAAATATGTATATGAGTCACTTGAATATTATTGATTATAAACATTGGTCTGCCTTTGGGTGACCTACTAGTTTATAATTAATAATTTCCTTTCAATAACAACACCTTAATTATCACCATAACTAAATGAATAAATTACACACTTTAATATTGACCATTTCAAACTAGGTCACTTTGGTGACTACTAAGTTTCTATACAATAATATTTAATTGAGAAAACTTTCATCAAATCATTTAATTTAACTTTAATATTTCGACCTTGCGGACGAGTATCGTCCGAAAACCACTCATCCACTATCGTCCGAAATCACATTACTAATGATACAGATTAAATGTGGATGAGAACAATAAATATATGAAGAATGAATCTGTAATAACTGAAAACTGGTTAGTCCAAGTGGCCACCCACATGGTTCATCGTGTGCGGGTGCTTTGGTTCGAACCCCAGTTTCTATTTTCTACACCTCAAAAATGAATATGACATATATATATATATATAAATAGTCACAAAAATTCCATAGTCCAAGTGGCCACCCACTTGGTTTTCGTGTCCAAGAGCCAAGTTCGACTCTCTAGTATGTCGTTGGTTCTTTTTTTTTTAACAAAACAGCCAAGACTACATGTAGTTCCAGACTTGCCTAAATGCCAGAAACTACATGTTGGAAACATCATCTTCAATCTCCAGCAGGTCTGTTCCACCCAGTCCGTCCCGACTGCGGACCTGTCGGAAAACCCGATGGTTTCTTCTTATTTTAGACATCAAAATCAATCATTGTTATTGCAAAACATTCATAAGAAGATTTCTTAATGATTCGTATCATTAAAATGATTTAAAAACACCAAAATTTTTAAATCAACCTTTATACAGAACCAATTATGCAGCAAAATCATGCAGCAATGAAACGATTATTAAGCTTGTGTTCATGGCAAATCAAAACATTAATTACCGTGCTTTGATACCAATTGTTAGATTCTTTAATTTTCATACTTTCATACGAATAATACTTTCATTTTCCAAATCTTTTAACATATTTTGATTCAACCAATCGTTTCTTTTACAGATAATCAAAACTCAATAAGCTTACTAACCTTGATCCATGCTTTTGTTAATGTAAACGTTGATCCGTATTTTGTCTCCTTGATCCTGCTTCCTTCACGAGCTCTCTTTGATGATCAAGAGAGATTTATGATTCTCTCTTCTTCCTCAGATGATAATCGTAAGAAGAGTCCAAAGAGAGAGATATAGATTGAGAGGAAGAGAAAACTTATACAACTTCTCTTCCCCTTTTTCTTTTATGTGTTTTTTCAACTCCTTTTAGCTTTAACATTTACACTAAAACGTTGAAAAAACTCTTCTATGCAAATCTCCTAAAAGAGATTTAAAAGAATATTGTTTTACATCGTAATTTACTTTATTGCCCTTTCACTTTACAGGGAATTACGTAAATGTCATTTCATTCTTATCCTTTATTTTCATCTCATTTAACCATACATTATTCACTTTAACAAGGTCAAGGTGAGGGAATTAAAAATCAATTAACTTAATTTTCTTTAGGGAAAATGACAAATCAACCATCGTGGTTTGCGGTCAATGACAAGTCAACCACTGTGGTATGTTTTCTAACAAGTTAACCACCAACGTATGTGAAAATGACAAATGCACCATCGCTGTCCGTAAAAAAAAGCTGATGGCCCCACCATGTATGCTTGGACGCCGCGGCGTCCAGGCAATTTTGGCCTGCACGCCGCGGCGTCCAGGCCAAAATGATTTTGAAATAAAAAAAAAAAAAAAAAATTATACTTAAACCAATTTCGCCCAAATTTCAAGCCCTAATCTGCAACTCTCGACAGACTTGCGACGAGGAGTGCGACGAGGAGAGGAGCTGCGTGCGACTAGGAGAGGATCTGCGTGCGACGAAGAGAGGAGAGGAGCTACGTCCGACGACGATTTGAGGTAGATTTGTGTGTATATGTTGATGATTTGAGGTAGATTTGTGTGTATATGTTGATTTGAGGTAGATTTGCTGCGTTTCTTCGAAGTCTCTATGAGGGTCTTCGGCGCCGGTCACATTTCCGCGGCGTGCAGGCAATTTTTGGCCTGCACGCCGTGGCGTGCAGGCAATTTTGACCTGCATGCCGCGGCGTCCAGGCACTTTTGGCCTGGACGCCAAAAAAAAAAAAAGGAAAACAAACTGAGACATGTTGTGTGGGTTATTATATTGCAGGTTGGTGAATTACTCTCAACTATCATAATGCAATCCCGGACTAACAAATTGACCTCCAAGCGTGGGAAGGCAACGATGGAGGCAGTTGAACCCGTTCAAACTGCGGCGTTCGAAGCCGATGTAGTGGCGGCGTTGGAAGAAACCGCTGAGCCTGAAGAAGGAGAAGCCGACTGCTCCAGCGACCCGATCCAACCCGTTCAAGTGGGTTCAAGGTTGAAACTATATTGGAACCGGAATTGCAAAGCACGGTTCGTAGAAGATATCCAACGCCGTACCATTATTGTGTCCAAGATAGTAGATTTGGACTCATTCGCAGGGATGGGAATTGATCGTATGCTTGAGGCTGCTGGGTTAGCCGGGTTGTGCCGGATGAGGGGCAGTTATTGCGAGCGAGTTATACGATTGTTTTATGCAAATTTGAGCATCTCCACCCAACCCTTAGAGGTGCACACATATATTTTTGGACATGAGGTCAGGTTCATGGCCAATGATGTGAACATTATGCTTGGATATGTGTTGGAGGAGCCAAGCGATGAATATTATCAGATGTCTCGGGCGCCACCATTCGTCAAACAAGGATGTGGGTTAGAGGTGATTAGATTGTTGCATCAGGATCCCGAGGTTGCCGAGTACAGCAAGCCAAAGGGCAAGGAGTTGAATGCCTTAGCCCGATTGATCCATCTGATAATGACGTACACAATTTTGCCTCGGAATGGTTATCGAGACCTTGTTACCAGCATGGATCTCTACATGCTAGAGAAGGTGTTAACGGGACAAAAGGTGGACATCGGATATATCATCTTGAGCTACATGCAAGAGGTGCTCAACAACTCGGCGAAGTCACTGCCGTACAACTGGCTCATCCAGAGTATCGTTGAGCAGTTAGGGGTCCCCATCCCGGAGATGGAACCTAGAATTGAAGAGTCCGTCAATGACATTTACAACAATTCATTAGTGGACCGAATGGGGATCACCCAAACTGGAGGGGAATGGATGCGCAAGTCAAAGAAGGAAGCAAGACATCCACCCCGGTCAGAGCCAAGGCATTCAGTCCCGTTTCCTGAACAACCTCCTCCTCCTCAGGCATCTCATTTTAGTTCGATGCCTGATGAGACGTTCGCTTGGATGAGCAGGATGGAGGAGCTCCACCATATGTCCATGACCCACATGCAAAAAATGCAAGAGCAGCTGCAAATGCAACAGGTCCAAATACAAGAAGCGGCCAAGCTCGCATAAGATAGGTGGGCCATAGCACAACAATGGCATATGCAATCTGCCGAGTGGCATCGTGACATGCTGGCAGCCCTGAACCCAGGTGACAGGCGATCACCCCATTTTGCATCCGCGTCATCCTCCTCAGACGCACCTGATACGACATTCCGATTGTAAGTTAATTCCGTTGAACGCTAATTCCACTTTTTTACTTTATTTTGTTTCATGTAATGACATGTTTTTAATTGGCAGCAACCCTGTTGGAAGCAGCCAACATATTCCTCCAGCGGTGCCTCTGGAGCCGCCGCCCCTGAGAACTGTGCGCGTGGTATGTCTTTCATTTCGGTATATATGTGTGTTCATTAATGTTTACGCTCACCCTTTTTTGACATTTTGGTTGCAGGCTCATGATTTGATGAGTAAGTTCAAGGATTATTGTCAGGGTAATCTTCGAAGGAACATTGAGACATGCGCAGTTCTTGGGGGAAAGCTGACCGACAATGAGTACGTCGTCAGCGAGATCATCTTCCCGGAGCAGAAGGGCACGGCAGATACTGTGAGAGGCCTTCGTTGTGTGCTAGTTTATAAGCTTTTATCTAAGTACTCATCCAAACTTATATGCAGTGCTATGCGGTCGACGACGCAGACGAACATGTGTTCAGACATCAACATGAACAGGTCTACTCACCGTAGGGTGGATTCACGTAAGTATTCAGCTCGCGTCTCCAGTTTACATTGATATCATATAATGCGTTGTTTACATTGCAGACACACCCGAGACATGATTGTTTTATGTCGTCCGTTGACCTGCACCAGCAATACGCGTACCAGAAATTACTGCCGGAATCAATATCCATTATCGTAGCTCCCACCGACAAACAGCGGTAAGAAGTTTCCCTTGTGTACATTCTTAATATTGCTTTCCACGTAATTGTTCCCTTTGCATTACAGGCTGTTCGGCATCTTCCGGTGTACCCCTGCGGGGATGGAGGTGATAGGAAAATGCAAAATTAAGGAACAATTCCACCTGCACGAACCTCCAACCTTTGAGTATGAAGGGCCGTTGTTCGCCGGAGCAGATAGAGTATTTCTTGACCCGCACTTGTCGTTTCTGATCACGGATTTGCGCCCGAAACCGACCAGGAAGAAGAAGGCGTAGTGTAGGTCAATGATATGTTGTTAAAAAGATGTTATGTATAATTTACATTTAGTGGATGATTTGGATGATACTGGAACTGTTTGGGATTATTTTTTGTGCAGGATGTACGAGAGTAGCTTTTGGGGAGTAAAGAAACAAGGCATATTATGTCAAAATTTTTAAAAAATTATGAAGTTAGGTCAATTGATTAGTTGTAACGCCCCTGGAATTGAAAAAAAAAACATTAACTTAGTAACACAAAACTTTGAATTTGCAAAACTTCTTTTTATATCAGAAAAACACAACTTTACATCAGTGTCATTTCACCATTTGTCGAAAGAAAAAACAATTGTATCACGGCAGGTTAAGGTCCACATTTGTGTACGTTTGTGTGGGAGGACCTTCCGTATCAGACTCCTGCAGATCACATTGAAAAGGAAATGAGCATATTTCAAATAACAATTGAAAGCATAACGTGATAATGCACGGACCTGCGTCTCATGAACTCTATCAGGAACTCTGAACCCCATAAAGGTGTCCTCCGACCTTCCTCTGCCGCCTCTGCCTCTGCCTCTCCCTGTGTTGCCACTGCCAGCCCCTGCACTGGATTGGCCTCCCCCTTCGCACGTGCGGGCATTGTGCCCCACACTACCACACCGCCCACACGTGACGCTCAAATGTCTTCTGCTTAGCACTGTCCGGCTAGGGGCCTCGTCCACATCCCGTATTCGACGGACGCGTGGCCTTCCTGGAAGCCTTTTAAAAGGCGGTGGGATAATTGGATCAAGATTCGTCATAGGAAGCCACTCGATTGGTCCTTTAAGGGGGCGGAGAAAGTGGGAGTACATCACCATGTATGTTTCCCAGTGATAGCATCAATGCACAAAATCCTCAGGAGATCTCCTCATGAAGTGAATGCACGGGATTGCATGCACACACGGGATGCCGGTCAACTCCCACCGGTAACATGTACAGGTACACCTTTCCAAATCAACAGCGTACATGTCGGTACCGTTGCTGACCTCAAACTGGGCAGCTCCTGCAAACTGAGGGCTCCAATTTCTACTGGCATGTTGTACTTTAGCGAGGCGGTTGCTGATCATTGGACACAACCGTTCGGTCGGCTGAGCCATCTTTTCATATTTTTTTACGATCCTACCCATGATGCCCTTTCGAATGATCTCGAACATACTTAGAATAGGTTTGTCCCGGGCGGGTAGGATGCAGGCATTGAAGGACTCGCTGAGGTTGTTGAGGCTTATGTCGCACTTTGGGATCGAAGAGAAGGCATGTTTGGCCCAGCATGTCGCCTCTATTCCACGTAAATAGTCATGGGCCGACAGGTCAAGGACACGTAACTTGGCCATCTCTTTCTCAAATTGCCTCACTGTTGTGGCTCTTGATGCAGCCCACATTGCATCTTTCAACAACTTGCCTTTAAATTGTTTTTGAAAATTGGCATACAGGTGTCGGATGCAAAACCGCTGGTCTGCTTGCCATGCCACATCTCTCACAGCTGGCACTAGTCCCTGCAAAGATGCATAATATGAGACAGACATTGGTAATATATGACAAACATAAACACATAATGCAAAAGCAGTGCATAATACCTTACCTTTTTTCGATCAGAAATAATCGTCCACCCATTGCCAGAAGGGGTGTTTAGATCGTCCAGCAACAATTCTAGAAACCACCTCCATGAAGCCCTATTTTCTGCTTCAACGACTGCTACAGCAATCGGGTACATACCATCGTTCCCGTCGATGGTGACAGCAGTAAGCAGTTGCCCTGGAGTCGCTCCCTTCAAGTGGCAGCCATCTAAACAAATAACAGGTCTACCACCATTCAGCACTGCCCTTTTGCATGCATCCAAGCACATGTACATCCTTTTAAATACACTCATATCGAGGTCAACACGCAGTGAACTTCCGGGATTCGACCTCCGAATCTCCTCAGCATAGGACCATATGAGCTTGTATTGCTCATTGGCATCCCCTTCGTTAATTTTCTTAGCCGCATTTCTTGCCCTTCTAGCAAGGTTGGATGTAATGTTGACGTTGAAGTCCTTCCTGACAGTCTCAATTATGGAAGATATGGCCCAGTCGGCCTGACTTTTAAATCTGTCCAAGTAATGCGTTGCCACCCATTTGGCTGTGGCATGGCGGCTTTCCATTTGTCTGGAGCATGTGTGAACGTCGTTGTACATCTTTATTTGAAACGTCATTTCATTTTTTATTTGTGAGGCGTGCAGCCGCCACATGCACCCTTCTTGACAAGCAGCTCTCAATCGATGCGCATCACTGTGGGTGAATTTTATCCCGTACCCATTATCCATTGCATAATCAACAATTTCTTCTCTAATTTTATTCAAGGAACTATATTTTTTGCCTAGCCCCATACCAACAAATGTGCACTCTGCTTCTGGTTGGCGTCTCAGTCTACTCTCTGCCATGTCCATCTCTTCATCACTAGTGGATTGGCATGCTGATCGGAGTTCCTCATCGTCCTCTTCGTTTAAATTTGCTGAGACAGAATGCAAAATAATAGCAACTTCGTTTCCAAAGCCACGTACCTCCTCATTGGCCAATAATGTCTCTGAAGGGCCCACTTCAGCTTCACGGTTAATACCACATTCTGCAACACTCCAAGATGCCATTTTTTCCAACAAATTCTTCAACTTTTCCAAAATCCCTTTCTCTACTCGCTTCAGCGCAGCTCAGACTTCTCTAGGGTTAGCTAATAAGGGAAAACGATAGAATACATGCGAATATCGCAGACCACTCGGATTATGTATTCTGCTGAATTAACATTATGTATTCACCTGACTTAACAGAGGGACGCAAATGGCCTGGAGGCAAACTGCCTGGACGCCACGGCGTCCAGGCCAGAAATTGCCTGGACGCCGCGGCGTCCAGGCATACATGGTGGGGCCATCAGCTTTTTTTTATGGACAGCGATGGTGCATTTGTCATTTTCACATACGTTGGTGGTTAACTTGTTAGAAAACATACCACAGTGGTTGACTTGTCATTGACCGCAAACCACGATGGTTGATTTGTCATTTTCCCTTTTCTTTATGTTTAACAATCATCACATTAAGCACCTTAATATTAAGTCAATACACTTTAATTAATAATGACCACATTAATAAATTATTAGGATAATCTAACAGAGGAATGTAAAAGTATTTGGTGTGTGCTAGAGTTCAGAGATTCTTTTGCGTCGTTAATGCCATGGTGTTATTAATGTAAAGGTATTTTTGAGTTGTGCCACTACGTCTTTTACATATTTATGTTTTTAAAATTACTTTCAAATTACATTATTTTCTTAATATATTTTATAGCGTTATACTAGAACACTATGGTACAAGATTTCATTATTGTGTAAATAAATTAATTAAATTGTGGAACGAATGATCATAGCATGATTAACATTAAGTGCATATCATTGCATCTTTGTGATGATGGTACACGCCTCATCTATATGAGACAAGAAGGTACATGATTAGTTGGCATCATACCGTAATAATTATTTTTCGAGCTAATGAAGTGTATGGATCCATGGAGCACATAGCAGATCAAGTAAATGTCCTATTTGGATGCAAAACCATAAAATCTTATAAGATAGCATAGTTTGGTGGCAAGGGCTGAAACGATGAAGCTCTAGGAAGCCTAGCAGTGTGAGGTGGATAGCATAGTGGTGTGATAATATATTTATTCGACGTTGAGCATATTGGCATTTCTATAAATAAATAAATAAATATATATATATATATATATAGGTAGTAAAAATAGTAAGTAATATGGCATTTTCATTTGCATAGAATATGACATGGTGTGCCGCATTATGAGTGTTAAGTTCATACTAATGGCACTTGTCCATTATAGGGTATTTATAGTGGAGGTGACTGGTCTATTAGGTACACGACTACTACTTTCGAGTGTGTCAACCGCACGTAGATTCAAATATATTTAGTTAAATCTGAATTAGTTTAGATTCTCTTACTGGAGTTAATGTAATATCACATAGTGTAAATTCTCTCTTTTTGTAGATGTAAATGATAACTCTTGAAAAAGAGTTATTATATAGTTTTATTTTATATAAATATTGTAGAAAATGGGGGATTAAATAAAGAAATAAATGATGTTTTTCGCAGAATGTCACAACTTTATGTTTTTATGGCAAAATTTGATTTTCATGAAATCGCACGTGAAATATACATATTTATTCTGTTTTATCTTATTGGAATCACAAATTGACATATTTAAAGTTGATTTACCATGTTTAAATGGGAAAACCATGGCATTAGAAGATTTTAAGGAGGAAAGAGAAACTTGTCAAGACTTTCAAAAAAGAAATTTATTTCATCAACAAATAAGAGATAATATTATTCTCTTAGTTTTGGAAAAGTACAATTAAGAATGGGCTGGAAATAGGAGATAAAATCACAACAAATAGATAACAAAATCATGTTCCTATTTTCAGAAAGAGAAATTAAAGAGTGATAGAAATTGTCAAAACTAAAAAAGAAGATTTGATTTTTGAAAACAAGAGGGAAATAGTTATTAAAATGGTGGAGAATTGCTGGCTAAAAAAGAATAACACTTCAAGAGGAAAACTTGAGGAATAATCCTAATGTGAGGAGGAATTACGAAGAGCTGAAATGAGGAAATCAAACTGAAAAAAGTGAGGATTCAAGATGGAGACGAAGCAGGTACTTCTTGCTATGAACAATTGGAAGAAATATAGTGATAGAATTGCCAACCCTTTGGACATCAACTTCTATGCTTTGCGGCAACTATTTTAGACACTGATGTTGCTGCAACATTGAACAACATCAAAAGGTATTGCAAATAGAGAAGATTTTCCATATATTTTTTTTTTTTGCTTTTTAATATCTTAAATTTCAAATTTAATATGATTATCTTTACTGTTGTTATGGGCTAATTTTCAATTGGTTTGGAGGAGAGAGTACCTAATTATATGAACTTTGTTATTTTTTCTAAAGTCTGTTGCACAATTAAAGTTGAATAATTTAATATATTTCGAATATCTATTTTATTTATTGTTGATAGGCATGAATAAATACTAATGTTTCTATTGTACTTATCAGTAATTAGGAATTTAATATCAATATTGAATTATGTGGGAATAACATTTACATATAATTTTATTTTGAATCATATAACATGTTTAGAAAGGCATTTCATGAAATTTTCTAACATATTCATCTTTCATAAGCATGGAAGAAATTATTAAGGGGAGTTATCAAGCAACTCAATGGAATCTTATATTAGAAAAGTAATTCTAATGCCTTCAACTATTTTGTTGTAGCATCCCATAACAATAGTAGTAAATTTCACATAAAAGAGAAACTAAATCCGAGTCATATTCTTATCATCTAAGTTTCTCATTTGCTTTATTATATTTTAATCTAATTATTTAATACCTAAATCGTCATTCCAAATATTTTTTTTATTTCATTGTTTTGGTTAGATATAAATTGTGCTAAATTTATTCTATGAGGACTGACTTTTATTTACTACTATTACTTGATTTGCAACACGTTCACTTACGTAGAGTATAGTTTTGCACAAACAACAAGAAACAATAACTAGAAGAAAAAGGGGAAGTCAAAGGCATACTGAGCTCTAGTAATTCATAAGCATATGTGGTAGAAGAGGTCACTAGCTCCTACATTGTTGTTCTCACTTTCATAGGGGAGTTTTGTTATGGGCTTTTTATTTTGTACTTGTCTAGAGTTCCAAGTCTATATATAGGGTCATATGTTGAATTTCATGTAGACATTATACATTACATTATGTATTTTATTCTGTTGTTTGTAGGCACTTACTTAGGCTAATATGTGATTGCATGATGTATCTTGTTTTTCACATAGCCATTATTTAAATAAGCAGAAAATTTGCACCAATTTCTATATAAGGACATATGAATAAGCTCATATTAAGTTTTAAATCTTATCTTGAAATACCAATTTTAATATGAGTTGATGGTATTATAACGAGATTAATCATGAATGAATGAGGCAAATCTTCTCACCTTGAGAATCCATAAGTCATAATTTGAGCCTAAATGATGATATTTGGTATGGGTCATGACAACTTAGTATCAGAAAAGTGTTCTGTTAGTGAGAATTAGTAGAAAAATGGGTTTAGATGTCACTTTTATGCCTTTAATTGTTATTTACTTTGATTGTAAAGTATGCTAACCGATATTTTATCTGTTAGATAGAGATGAGGAGAGGTGGTGGTAGAGTTTGTCGACTTGCACATCATGTTTAAATGATAGAAATGTAGGAAGCCGTAAGAAATCTAGTTGAGTCTATGGCCAGAGGATTAGTACAAACAAGGGAAAGAGGATAACCATCTAAGACTCAAATCCTGATTGGGTTTAAGAAAAGTAGGCCGCTAGTGTTTAAGGGTTAGCAAGATCCTTATGTGGCAAAAGAATGGCTGAAACAAATCAAGAATAAGTTTGTTTTAGCTAGTGTTAGATGAGTTAAAGATCAAATTAGTAGTGAGTCATTTAAAGAGAAAGTTGACAAGAGGTGGGAGCAGTTTGAGATGATGCTCTTGGACCAGTTCTCTCCATTGGTGATTCAATTAAGTAAAATGAAAGAATTTATGGAATTGAGCCAAAAGAGCATGGTGGTCACAGATTACAAGGCATAGTTTGAGGAATTTTCAAGATATTCTAGTCACGTTCTTCTAGATGAAAGTATGAAAGTTTTGAAGTTCGGATAGAGACTATGTTACGACCCGGATTTTTGTAATTTATTGAAAATGGGAAAATTTTAAGATTTTCAAAAGAATCCTTTATGAAACGAAATCAATGTGTGATGCTAAAACCGGATAGCTACTAACCATTCGTTACAACTCGTTTTGAAAACCAAATTATAAACTGTGGAAGCGTGAGTAAAAATAATTTATTTAAAACATTGCGGAAGCAAAAATAAATCATTTAAGGAAGAAATACTAATCAATTGCAATACTGCGTTTCATAAATGAAACTGAAAATTAAACCATTTAATTATAACCATTTACTCATTTCATTTAAACCTGGCCAGCCATGAGTCCCGCGCGTGCAAATCCTTCATCCCTGCTTCATTATCTGTTTTTTATCTGTTCAACGTTTGTACCTACACCGCAAGTAGAACTCCTGCACCCTACGAGGGAGGGGCTTTGACTATTTGCAAACTAGACCTGCTACCCATCCGCCCTCCAACTCTCCATTTCCTTCATTTTCTTAACATTTTACCTCACATATGCATGTATGAGTACCATCACCAAAGTGGCACTCCTTATTGATTTCTATTATCATGATGCATGATCATACATTCTCAACTTAACATGATGCATGATGCTTCAAAATATAACATTCATAGAAATTGAAGTACGCATAAACGAAAATAACTGAAATTAAAAGCGCATATAAAAGAATAATAGGAATTGAAAACGCATAGCAATGAAGACAACCAATAATACAGAGAACATTTATAATATTGAATGCAAGAATTAACATGTCAATTATCTAGTTAACTTCCTAGTCCATTTACATGTTTCCTACAATTATTATTCTAGGTGATCTAAACATGCTTTTGTTCTAGTTAGTTAATTCAACATACTAATTAAACATACTAATTATAAGCTTATTACGTGGCACATCTTAATTAATTGACATGCAAATATTAATATAATTTAATTACATGCTCGACTAAGTCGTTATCATGCTGAAGGTTTAAACGACTAGTTAATTATCATGTTTATTTACATGCTTAGATTAGCTAATTAGTCAACTGGCTCAATTGATTCAATCAACTAAATTGATTAGCAATTTACATGCTCATGTTATAACACTACTTTAGTCAATTAATATGTTCAAGTCTATTTATCTACTCAGATTAATTAACATGCTCAAACATACTTAAATAAATTGACATACTTATACAACAATATTAATTAGCATTAAAACATGCTAGACCTAGTTAAGTTAACATGCTAGTTAATTAACATACTTAGCTAAATGATTTACTTAAATAATAATTAACATGCTTGAAGGAAGATTACAATATATTAATCTAATCATTATTAATTGATTTACATGCTTGAAAGATTATAAATACAGATTAAGTAGTTTACACGCTTTGAGTAAACAATTAATTAGTTAAACTTAATTAACCTAATTACTCAAGCCAATTAACAACTAAGCATGCTCAACTAACATAGTTCAATTATCATTTATTAAACATGCTAGATTAAGGGCGTAGCACAAATATTTAACAATAGAACAATAACTATGAAATTACAGCACATTAATTGACAGCGAGCAATAAAAGGCAGTAACAAGCCAAGGTCATTCTCAAGGAAACAAACAGCTCATTTGTACTTTTCATATCATTCATCATTCACTAACAGTAAAACTAAGGTGAAGCAAAACATTTGAAACAACTTTTACCAACAAAACTACATGGAGCTAACAACCAAAGGCAAGTTATCAACGGTGAAACTATCAACCAACAAGGAAATAACAGAATTAACCACAACAAGGAATCAAAGCTAACAATCAACCAATAGGAAAACCTACAGAGCATCCATAAGGAATTAACAACGGTAATTATATAGCAGTGAATATTTCCATGAAACTAACACAACTCATGCACACACCTGCGGTGTAGGGCCTCCACATGGCCAAGACACACCCAAATTCCTTACCTCAAAACTTTATCGCGTATTGCACTTAATCGCTATCTTTCTTCTTCTTTTAGTACCTTCAAAATTATAAACATTCACTTATTGATAATAATCCCTCCAAAAAACATTTACAGAGTTCCATAAAATGCAACAAGGTATAGATCTGCAACCACACTAAATCCAGTATATTCGTACTCCAGGCAATAACCAACAGAAGGTGTTTCATTATTCTTTATCCAACATTAGATTAACAGCCTAAATGGGTTAATAACTTATCTCCAACAACTAACACCAAATAATTTCTCATATCATAAATTTAACCCCCTCAGTGTTGACAATACAAAACAACAGCCCAATACTCTTAACAAAACACCCCCAACGAACCAATGACAGAGAAATCCATTTTCCAGCACCTAAATCACCAAAGACTAACACAACAGAGATCAATCTTCCAACAACAGTGTATTTATCCACTTATTCGCCAATAACAGAGCATGAATGTTCATAAAAATCTAGGATAAGGTTGGGGCAATAGCTCACAACTCACATAGGACATTTCTCCTAGTTGCCCTCCTCTCCAACTCTCGGCTCCACCTCTAGAGAGCCCTCCACTTTCTCTCATCATTCTTAGAAGCTCTCGGCCATCCTCCAGAGCATCCATCTATCTTTAGCATATTCTCTAGAGAAGAGGAGTCCTCTGCCCTTTTGTTCTCCAAAAATGCCTGACAATTCTCTCCAGCTTTTCAGAGGATGTTCCCCACACCTAACACGTTGTTAATTTCACCTGGAAAAAGCACTGGTTTGGGCCGAACAACAACTCAAACCCAGCTTCTCCACCCGACCCATCACTTTTGCCCATCAACCCGAGGCCATTTCCCGTCTGTCGAGAACTTCGCTGGCCATTCCAACATCGTTGCCTTGGGCCACCGAACTCCCAAGATCGGCAGCAGTATGTCAATGCCCAACACTGCCCTGACCAGACCCGCAAGTTGCAACCCGAAATCACTCGACTCCAGCAACTCGTGATTTGTTGGACGACGCCGACCCAGCCATCCCGAGCTCGCCGTCGGTGTCTCCACTGTCGCTCACCATTCGTCACTCTTCTTTGACTTCCAGCTCTCTCCTTGTTTTATCTTTCCCCTTCGCGTTCGGTTCTCTCTCCTCGGGCTCCCCTCACGAAGAATGGCGGAAAGCCATTCTTCATTTCCCTTTCAACTGGTTCACTAAGTGAACGTGAACTGATTCAAATGGCGTGAACTAGTTCGAGCAGAACCGGTTCATGCTCTCCCACATCCCCTTTTAATTTTTCTTTAACACCATTTAATCAATTTAATCCCTTTTTCATTTTAAATCCCTAGTATCGTAGTTTTGGGTTATTTCGGACGAGTGCGGATGCAGAGGCTTCATCCTCATTCTTCCACAAGGCTAAATCTCGTAGGCTAAATTGTGGTTTCTGACGAGAAATGGTGTCCCCATTCTCGTCCGAACCGTCCGAAATTGGCATTTGGATGCCATTGGCGTCCGCATGTATCGTCTAGACCTGTCCAAAAAATTGGATAGATTCAAATCGAACGAATGCTCCCTTCGTCCGCAAGTGTCCAGACCTAGACAGGTTAAATGCGGACGATAGCTCGTTGCATCCGCGTTCATCCGCAAGCATCCGAAAGTCCACATTTCAGACACAATAGGACGCATTCTCTCGTCCTCGCTTCATCCCAATCTACATTAAACACATGCGGACAACATTCTCGTCCTCACGTCGTCCTCATGCGTCCGAAACTCTATAATTCCCACTTTTCTCTATCTTTTCACACTTAACCCTTACCCCATAACTTCTTCCCTATGAATACATGTCACAGTTAACGCATAACAAATACAAAATATAACATCCCCCCTACATCCGACACTTGATTACATCACGTATACAAGAAAAGATTATTGGAAATTCTCCCACAACTCAATGTTCCGAACACGCCTTGGTAATACCCCGATAATTTTTCGACTTAAAAAGTCGGGGTGTTACAGACTATTGTTGGACTATATGAACACCTACGGGGGGGCGGGTAATCTTGTCTTGTTTGTGTGATTTAAGGAGTGGGGGGGGGGGGGGGGGGGGGTTGGAAATGGTGAGTTATGTGCGCTAAACTTTTTTGTGTGATATTAATTATCTCTAAACCCTAAGTGATTTATCAATAGATATGCAATCAAATGTAAAGAACCATAAGAGTAAAGGGATAGAGAATGTTCAAACCAAATTTGGTCACGCGGTTCAACAACTCCGGCCTACATCTGCACTCTAAGTTTCCTACTTGGAGATCCTTAACCACCTAACCTCCCCGATTAGTGATGTTTGACTTCATGGGTGTTAACCAAACCTTTACAATGACTATTCACCATCGTCACCCTTAGCTTAACTATTCACAGGGTGTCACCCCTAGCTTAAGTACAACTTTGAACCTATGCCCTCCAAATGTAAATCACAAGCTTGGGAATGGAAGAGCTAGGTATGCACTCATATGAATGTAGAGAGATCATATATGAATTTTCGTAGAGCTTTGCTATGATTCTCTCTTCGTTTAAGTGAGCTTCAAAGTGTTTTCTATTTATACAAATTGCAAAATCGGTCAACCACCCTTTGATTGGTCGACCACCTCCCGACCGTTGGAATATAGCTGTTATGTTGTGCAATGGGACAGGTCGACCCCTCATTGTTCATGGTCAACTGCTGTAGTGTATTTCAAAACCCAGAATGCAAACTATTTTTTGACTGGTCGACTACTCACTACTTATAGTCAACCGCTACAATGTATTGAAATTTTCCGTAGCTCTCTGCCATTTTTCCAGTCGATCACCTTTTTACACCGGTCGACCGTTTTTGTATTCTGGCTCTTTTTTCAGCCGGCTGGTCGACTAATCTTCATTGTAGTTGACTGATACACCTTGTTTTGCTCTTTTTGAAACTTCAAAGTTCAAATAATCATACTATAAGCTGCGTGGACTTAGGCAAACATGTTAGTACATATAAATACCTTGTTAAAGGGGTATTTTCAATGAAAATCAACATAAATAAAAGGATAAAACAATTATGTATATTCAAATGATAAACAACTTATAATCCAATTAAAAACAATCATCATCAAAACAATTAAGTTTAATGTCTATTAGGCTAACAATCTCCTCTTTTTTTATAATGACAATACATTATAAGTTATTTATCCCTAACCCTAAGCATGTGCATATAGTATTGCGTAATTTGATCTCTCTACCTTAGTTTATGCAATATATAACTTTCTTTTTAGCTTATGTTAAACATGCTTTTATAACAACTTATATTAACCTCTCTCTCTTTGTTATAATAAAAAAGAAATCAATGGAGAGTTCTAACAAAGTAAATAAAAAGATTTATCCCCCTTTGTCATTATTCAAAACATAGAAATCATTGGAGGGAAATTAACACTCAATCTAGATAATCAATTTTCTTCTCCCTCTATTGAATTATCAACAAGAATATATAGAAGGAAAGCAACAAAGATATCATCAAATTAAATTAATAATTTAATTCAATATATGATTGAAAACAAATATTGGTCCCCCTTTTAGATATTATCCACAAAAATAGTTAGGGTATGAGAAAATAAGAATAATTCAAACAATTATCTCTCTCCCCCTTTAGCAATATATTATTTCAAAACAAAGGGGATAGATTTAAAACAAATCAATTCAATCAAGATAATTCTCCCCCTTTGTCATTAAACAAATATAATAGTTGGGGATCACAATCAAATCAAATCAATTACTTTTTTCCCCATTAGAATATCAAATGTTGGGAGATTTGATGACAATACCAAGAAAAATAATTAAATTTATCAATTGTAATAATAAAATCATTTAAACTTTGATAAAAAGAATATTCAAGTTAAAAACTTCTTCTCCCCTTATTTCAAAATTCAAATGCAAGACAATGGGGGACAATAAGAATACTTGTTGGAATATCAAAGATTGAGCTATAAAATTTTAAATGTTAAAATCCATATTTTCAAGCCTAAATAGCAATTTTAATAACCAAATCACAATAGTTCATTACATCAAAATCAAATCCAACCAACACAATCAAAAGAAAATTTTATGATGTCACACATTAGATTGATACCTATTGAAAAAATAAAAACCAAATGAACGATAAAAAAGAAATTTAAACTAGTGATACCAATTGTTGGATTAACAAAATTTGAGCCCAAGGATATCAATTGAAGAGTTAAAAAAAATAAGCTCAAAAAAAAAATATTATCCTATATGCAAACTGTCAATTTACTTCAAATCAATAGTATAAATTATTAATCAATTTCATCAATCTATATGCATACTCTTGATTCAAAAATTGAAAAAGACGGAAGTGCTTTTCTTAGGCACCCAAACCTTTTTGGGTGTTTTAACCTTAGAAATAGTTTCTTTTGGAACCCAAACAAATTTAGAAGTTGTCATTTTGTCATTCAATTTCAATGGAAAACTAAAAGATTTATGTCCTACATAAATTACAGGCATTATAAATAGTAGGACTAACAAAGAAGTTTTCATAATTTTTTTCTTTGCAAAGGGTTGATAACCAATTCTGGCTTATCAAATGTGACCATTTGCTTACCTAAAAGCATATTAAAATTTTTCCTACCATTAGTGAATTTGAAGACAGTAGAGTTCAAATCATCATTTTTAGTTCTCAATTCACTAACATCAAATTGAAGAGATTTAATAGTAACACAAGAAATCTCATACATGTTTTTCAATTCAACAATTTGATTTTCAAAAGATTTAGTCATCTCAACTTGTTTTTCAATCAAATTGTCATTCTCCTTTTTCAACAAAATATATTTACGTTAAACACATTGAATTTGTTAAACAACTCATTAAAAGCATCTAGCAATTCATTATTATTATCAATATCATCCAAATAGTAAGACAAGTTGTCTACCTTTTCCTCTTTGGCCATGAAGCAAAAGTTTGATACGACTTCAATCTCAGAAGAAGAATCCTCATTGCTATCATCTCACGTGGCCTTGAAAGCTTTCTTCTTAAATGGCTTTGTCTTCCTCTTTGCTATCATAAGTAGTATGCTCAGGTTTTCGGCATCCAAAGTAAATTATTACCTTCTCCCTTTTTTCTTGTAATACCCCAAATTTTATTGTCTAAATTTTGTTGGAATGTGTTTGATGGTGGTGTATTTGGATTTGTGATATATGAGGGTTTATGGAGGAATAGTGATTTAAGTGATTTGTGATGTTTGCTGTGAGGAGTGGTTGATCACTTGAAGGATCGATCAACTAGAATTGTTCAGTGTGAAGAATAAAAGGCTCTCTGTTATATAGTGGTTGATCAAGCATGATAGTTGTCCTTCAACTTTTATACAGATTTGAAATGAGGTTGTTTTATGGTCGCTTGGTGAACGACCGGTGTCTTCACAGATTTGTTAAGTTTGTGTTTTGCGGTCGATCGGCTGAAGGAAGTGATCAACCAGTACTCTAAAAAGTTTTCAGAGTTAAATCTCTTGTTGTTTGGTGTTTGATCAAGTGAAGAGGATGATCGACCGATGTGGGATTGTGCACACTTACTGATATGAGCCGGACTCACACCTGGGCATTTCCTGACCTTCACAGAGTAGGCTACACCCCCCCCCCCCCCCCCCCTTGGGGACCCAACATCCTCATCAGCTACATTTTTTGTTAGGATTTTGCTCTAATACTATTGATAACATCCCTCAATGCTCCTAGTCCAATATTGTCCACTTTGGGTTGAGACCTGCACGGTTTTGTTCTTAGGATTAGCCCAAAACGTGTTGTACTAGGTAGGGAGGGGAACCCTACTTATAAACCATGCATTTTCTATTCTCCCAAGTGACGTGGGATTATGCAACCCCACTAATATGAGCTAGATCAACACCTGGGCCTTTCTTGGCCTTCACAAGGTAGGCTGCCACAAAAAGCTTGTGAGGAAGAAAAGAGAGGATAACCGTGAGACAAAGAGTGAACTTCATAAGAAGAAAATAAAAGCCAATCATGGGAAGAAGAAGGAGAAGAGGAAAGGAAGAAGAGAAGGCTTCAACTTGGAAAGGGAACCTTGTGCTCTCATATTCTTTAAGGAATAGAGGTAAGATTTGAATTTTTGTGTTTACCCTTTTTGGGCTACATCACAAAGGGTAGTTTGATTTTTAATGCTTGTGTATTATAGATTATTAATCATGTTGATGATTGAGGATGATATGCTAGAACATGTTAAGTTGTTTTGAATCTTATTCATGCATCATGGTTTTCAAGAAATGTTAAGAAATGGTTTTCTCATGCATATGTATTTTATCGAGATAAATGCTAAATGTTAAGGAGAATGGATAGACAATCTTGAGTTTGTTAGTTTGATTCGATTGATGTCGCGATAGACCGACCAATGGTTGGTGAGGTCATGAAGCATTGAAGTGCAAGACCGCTAGTGAGTTTCGATTGATGTTAGAATGGATCATTGTGCATTGATGTGTACAACCACTAGTAGAGATTTTTATTCATGTCGAAGCTGTTATACCAAAGGTGATGGGTCATTGCGTATTGATGTGCACAACAACCTATAGGTGGTTTGATTGATGTGTATCCTTTATCAAGAGATGTTATGAATTGATATGCATAGTGGCTAATGAGTCTTCGATTGATGTCAGGACAAAGTGCATTGATGTGCACAGAAAAAAAAAAAAAAAAAGTTATCATTTCTTGCTAAGCATTAGGCTTATAGAATATGTCTTAAGATGTAGATAAGGATGATAACAAAAAAAGGAGCAACTAATGGAGGATTTATGCACTGCGGATATTGTGGCTGGTTAGGCTGAAGAAAAGAGAAAAATCAAATGTAAAGAGTTTTTAACTTATCACATGCTTTGTAAAGCTTAATGAGTTAATGAAAACAATTTTATGTATGGTATTTATTACATTATTCTCAAATGCTATCATTTATGAAAAGTCTTCCGCTTTGCAATTTATAAAGAAAAGTATTTTGAATCTCGATGTTTTAAAGTGTATGAAAACTGGGTCGTTACAATTTCTTTCTTTCGATAAAGGTATTTGTTGAACTTCCGGGTTATGAATTTGATATCTTCATCTTCATCCTCTTTGTTGGAATCCACACGTGTGCTTGAGGAGGCTTTGAAGGCAATATTCCTTGGTTTGTAAGATTCCTTCTCTTTTTGGTCATTCTCCTCATAATCCTTTAACGTGATCTCATGTGTCATTAGAGACCTGATAAGTTCCTACATTTTTAAGGCTTTGAGATCATGTGCCTCTTGCATTGAAATTACCTTAGGTTGCCACACTCTTGGTAGGCACCTAAGAATTTTTCTCACAAACTCTTTGTTGGGATAAACTCTACCAAACACTTTTAAACCATTAGTAATGTTAGTAAAACAAGTAAACATATGGCTAATGGTTTAATCCTGATCCATACAAAATAATTCATATTCATGGATAAACATACTCAATTTATTCTCTCTCACTTGATTTATGCCCTCATGTGTAATTTTAAGTAATCTCCATATTTCACACGCATTTTCACATGATTGAACTCTTTAAAACTCATCACGATTTAAAGCACAATATAACATGTTAATTGCCTTAGCATTCATGCTCAATTTTTGCTTATCTAAATCATTAAGCTCAATAAGCAATTAAGGAATATCTATACCATTTTCAATTTTAATTGGGACGTATGGTCCATTTATGTTCCATAAATCGTAATTTATAGATTGTATAAATATTCTCATCCTAGACTTCCAATAAGTATAATCATTTCCATTAAAAAAATGGAGGCCTAGAGACAGATTGACCTTCAACATGCATATTGAAAGCCATTTTAAATTCTACAATCTAAGAATTCAATCAAACTTATCCAACTAATTTTCAACAAGAAATTTAACCCAATAGATGAAAATTAAACAAATTCAAACCAATAAACGCAATATCAAACAAAAAGTTTGTAAACCCCGCTTTGATACCACTTGTTGGATCGTATGCGCACCTAAGAAATGAGGGGGGTGAATTAGGCGTGCTAAACTTTTTCATGTGATATTAATTATCTCTAAACAGTAAGTGATTTATCAATAGATATGTAATCAAATATAAACAAATATAAGAGTAAAGGGATAGAGAAAGTGCAAACCAAATTTGTTCATGCGGTTCGGCAACTCTGGCCTATGTCTGCGCTCCAAGTTTTCTACTTGGAGATCCTTAATCACCTAACCTCACTGGATAATGATGATTGACTTCACTGGTCATTACCCTTAGCTTGACTATTCACAAGGTGTCACCCTTAGCTTGAGTACAAAAAGATTGTGAAAATAGGAAATACAACTTAGAACCTAAGCTCTCAAAATGTAAATCACAGGTTCGGAAATGGAAGAGCTAGGCCTATGCAATCATTTGAATGTAGAAAGATCACGTATGAATTTTAGCAGAGCTTTGATATGATTCTCTCTTTGTTAAAGTGAGCTTTGGAGTGTCATCTATTTATAAAAATTACTAAATGAGTAAACTACCCTCTATTTGGTCAACTGCCTCTCAACCTTGACCGCCTCCTGACTGTTGGAATATAGTCGTTACATTGTGCAGTGGGATAGGTCGACCATTGCAATGTATTTCAAAACCCATAAAGCAAATTGTATCTTGACCAGTCGACTGCTCACTATTCATGGTCCACCGTTGTAGTATATTAAAATTTTCCAAAGCTCTTTGCAATTATTTCGGTCAACCACCTTTTTACACCGGTCAACCGCTTTTCTGTTCTAGCTCTTTCATCAGCTGATTGGTTGACCACTTCTTCATTGTAGTCAACTTGTACTCCGTGTTTTGCGCTTTTTGAATCTTCAGTCCCAATATTCATACTATAAGCTACATGAACTTCGGCAAACATGTTTGTACATAAAAATACCGTTGTTAAGAGTTATTTCCAATAAAGATCAACAAGAATAAAAGAACTAAGCATATTAAATTGATAAACAACTTATAATCCAATTAAAAACAATCACCATCAAAACAATTAAGCATAATGTCTATTAGGCTAAGAACTATGACCTTCATTTTCAGTCGATCAATGGCATTGAGATGCACATCATACTATGAAGTTGTTGAGTGTGATATTCTGGTGGAACAAGATCTTGCTAGTAGATTTGAGATCAGGAAATCAAAATAAGAAGGAAAGGACAGAAATTAGAGTAGTAGTAGTAGTGGGAGTGACATTAATCAGAAAAAGAAATCTCTATTAGTTCTAAGAAATCTGGATTTTGGAAATCTAATAAGGAAAAAGGTGAAAGTAGTGGTGCTTTTCAAGGGAGATCATTGAAGAAAAAGTGTTATCATTGTTGGGAGTTTGGGCATAATAAATGGAATTATCCACAGAGAGCCATAGAAGTGACTACTTCACCTCAGTGGAGTCAACAATTAAGTACTCCTAGTGCACCTTTATCCTCCGGCAAGCCAAGTTAGTGATGGGCTACAAGGTTCATCCATAAAGACAAAGGCCTAAGGTTTCATTAACTCTCTACTTTCCAACCATTTGGAGGGTGATTCAATAATGACCCAAATAGAAGAGTTTCCAACCCATAAAAACCAAGAGAGGCCCACTGTAAGGCCCCAATTTTTCTTTATGTTTAAAATCGCATGAAATTTAAAGGTTTTTCTTTTATAAATACAACAGAAGACTTTTGTTTCATACAATCCTTTTTTAAATTGCAGCGGAAGATTTTGAACAAAACATTTTAAATTTCAATAAATAAACCTTTGCAATTTAAAACATTTGCTAAAATATTTACAAAACCTTTTAATCATTTTCTTACAAAAACTTTTTTCCTTAAATCTCCTTAGCCTAGCTAGCCACAAGATCCGTCCGTGCAAATCCTTCATCAACTGTCCTTGACCTGTTATCCTATTTCTCGTACATACCTACATCATGGGTAAAACAATGAGCTTAACGCTCATCAAGAAATAGGATGAAATGTAATGCTCATGCTCATGCGTGCTCATGCAATGTGTTACAGAAAAGAACCTATCTTTTCTGTTATACCGAGAGAAAGGTTACATCCTATGGTCATGTGGCTTGACCGTCACTCCGACGAGGAGATACATCTATTTGGGGTGTCACCACATATCGTCACCAATCTCTTTTGTTTAAGACACTGGGGATTTCTGTACAAGAGAAGAGGATACATCCTATGGTCAATGTAGCTAACCGTCACTCGCTCCCTATGTGAGAGGAGACACATCCATTAGGAGTTTCACCACCAATGGACCGTCACCAAATCTCTTGAACCCCAACATGCCTATTTACGTTTATTATGCATGTCAGCAATTTTATAAGTCCTAAGCGTGATGCATGTATGTTATGCAATATACAGTTCACAACAATATACAGAATTAGCAAGAGAAAATATGATATTGATATTGCGAAACGACACTTTACTCTTAAGCTAAAACAAGGAGAATCTCATATACTATTCAACAGGGACAATTTACGTGTTTATTACAACAGACAGTTTATATGTTATTTAATGGAGAACAATGTAGTTAAATTAACAATGAGCAGTTCACATCATAAGTTCATAGGGAGGAAATTCTGATTTTTAAATACAGAGGGACCTTAATAACCAGATAGTTTATGCATGCTTTATGTCTCCTTATGAACCAGTAGTTCTAAAATACACCACGGTAATATCTAGATCTCATCAAATTCCTCATTTAGGGGAACTAAAATTATTTACAAACTAACACCAACCAAGGCAGTATTCAACAATTCATAGGGCACTTTCATTTACTTTTTCCATCAAACTATAATCAAAATCAATAATACACATTTCACTACAAAGGAAAACATTCCCCACCCCTTATGCATTTCTCCCAAAACTAAACAGAGTATATATCATTGCTTTTGCCATTTTCATTAGTCTCAACAAGTGACAATAAAATCAACATAACCTTACTTCCAGTGATAACATAAGGAAATGTTCATCACAAACTATCCACTTCTCAATCCATGGGAAATATCAGCATAAATCAGAACAACTCATTTCAAACTTCACAGGTAATATTCTTCTCATTTCTTTTATCTATTTATCAAGATAGTTTTGGATTGTAATCAATGACAGCTTAATAACGATTATCATTAGGGAAGTCAAAGCAACAATCCAAATCTTGCAACAACAAGCAAAGCAGATGAATTTATACCAACCAAAAACAACTTGTGACGTAGGGCCTCCTCTAGCCACTACACCCATTTCTTACCTCTTCAAGATTCTTACTGCAGAATTCCCAAGCAGCATCTTCCTAGCACACACACTTCTAGGGAGAAAATATAGCAACCACTCTTCAGCCTCTCGAAACTGGACATCCTAATCACCCAAGTGGAACCCACATCATCAGCTGCCATTTCTATAAAGGTAGAGGAGACGCAAGGCTTGGTGGACAATTACACACTTCAAAGGAGGAGGTCAAATCCAGCAAACCCATGTGGAAAAAGCTAAATCCATTCGGGAGATGAGGAAGTTTTTATTGGAGGAGAAAAGGAAATGGCTGACAGAAACAGGTTTTATGCTTAAAATAGACTTTTTGGTCAAATAAACTGAACAAACCCTCAACCGTGTTAAGTCTGAATACCCGATTTTGAAATTTTTTTTGTGTTTTCAGTCGGACCTTGCGACCTCGTCCCAACTGATGACTCGACTACAAAATCAACGAATTTGATAGATTCAAAACCTGATATTTTTTGGTTGCCAACCACGTCTGCAAGTCTCGACCGCGTTGTGTCTAAAACTACAAAATGTAGTTCAAAATACATTTTGGTCGAATTCTCTGATCCGAACTCCGACTGCGGTATGACCGAAAATGCAAAGAGTAACCCGTAATGCATTTTTGGTCGAGATATTTGACTACAACTCCAATCTCAACACGACAAAAAATGTAAAATACACAATCCGTAACAAATCTCCACTTTAAAAATTCCAAAAATATTACTTTCCTCATTTACATTGCTTCAAGTCCCAAATTAATGATTACAAAACACGTTTTCTTATCCCGTAAAATCATTTACATCCCAAATATGGAGAAATTATCTGATTAATCGATATAGTTATTCCCCAACTTATTATTTTTCTAAACTTATTTTTTGGGGTAATACATTCCATAATAAAAATTCTCCAAATAATCCTATTATACCTCAATTAATTTTTCAATTATCCTTACTTAATTTCTTTACGAAAAATTGCTACTATGGAAAGAAGCCCAAGAAGACAATCTTGAAGGGCAAGGAAGAGTAAAAGAATAGAGATACGGAAACATTCCCTAATCAACCATGCAAGTGGACAAAGGAAGGATGATTCTTGCATAGATTTGGCAACCATCAAAGTGGCAAAACTTGAAGAGGAGGTAGCTACCAAAAAGCCACCATTTTGTGGAGACAAAGCTAATAAGGAATAATTAATTAATCACTTTTGAAAGTTACATAATTACTAGTATAATAATCAGCCATATACGACCGAATACCTAGTTTGTTTCAATTATGGTGTTTTCTATTCTATACTTTATAATTGGCTATATAAAGCTACCTAGTATGTGTATTTAAGACATTGAAGTTTGATTAATAAAGCTTTTGCTTTCTTTTAAAATTGGGGTGATTCCTTTTTCAACACTTTAGTGAGTTGCATCCAAAGTTTCCTTGTGCGTGTTCGTCACAAGATTAGGCTTACTTGGAGTTGAGTAAGTTCTCTTATTGGCTTTTGTACTCTTAATCCTTGGAGGAAGGTTGTGTGAAGGGGTATCCAACCATCAAGAAGGTTTTCATTCACAAAGTCATCCATATGGGAGTTACAAGTGCACATACTTGTTGTTTCCAGCCAACCTCCTTCTCTCAAGCATAATTCCAAATCCATTGCATTTAATTCCATTATTCTTGATGGAGTTCTTTTTTTATTCGTCAAGGTAGATGGGTTCCAAATTTTAGATCAAAAGCCTCTAAAACGTGGGAGTTATGGGCTTCCAAAACTATAAGAGTTGTTCTTGTTTGTGACCGACCGGCCCTATGACCCTCGACAATTGCAGACGATCAAAACTATGAAATTGTGGTCGATCTCTGTCTAAGTTGTTTCCCTGCTAGCCAACCACCTAGCTTATTCTTCAGCACCCGGTTACTTACTTCAACAAATTTCTCAACAATACAACTCTTCTGCATGTTATATTCTTATTACCTTCTGCTAGTGCATCAGTTAGGCAGGGTCTAGTAGACCTCTAGGTCGAGAACAATTTTCAGCATGACAATAAACAAGAATTTATGTGTTTGGTCTTCTTGATCAGCAGCACGATGAAGCCCTAATAAAAGGTATAATTCGATTCTTTAATTCTAAAGTTAGAATTAGATTTCAGTAGATCCAATTGTGGTGCCAATGTGCTAGTTTGATTTGAAACGAAGAATGAATTTGTTGTAACAATGTGCTAGTTTGATTTGATACTAAGAATGAATTTGTTGGCTGCAAGTGATTATGTACTTGTATTATAACACCCCAGAATTTTCCCATCATATTGTCATGGAAATAATCTAAGAGTTAAATTGGTATGGTAAGGCAGAGGTCAAGTTTGAGGAGCAGCTTCTAGAATTTTTGATGTGGGAAGCGAAAGATGGGTTGGGAGAGTGGATTTGCATAGATATGAAACAATAGAATATTTGGTGGAATTTTGGCTAAGGAGAGCAGTGTTGTATGTCAAAGATTTTTTTCGTGATAGTTTAAGTAAAAAGGAAAGATGACATCGCATAAGTGATGATGTTCGCAAAAAGGAGGGAGTCAATGTCATAGTGTGAAGAAAGGGACGCCCGTTATCACAGAAAGGTAGGCGTCTATGGATGGGATCATGTCCATGGAAGCAAATGTGCTTGCGGAAAGGAAGTATCTGCAAGTGGGATGATGTCGTTTGGAGGAAGAATGGAAGGATGGATGAAACAATAACCATTGGATTGAAATAGTGGACGAGTGGAGGATCATCAGATTAGAGGGCTGAAAGGAAAGATGTCATTGCAGAAAGAGTCAAGCAAAATGAATGTTGTCATTTCAAAGGAAAAATGCGGGAGTGACGGTATCCACTAAAGCGAACATGTCTAAGGTAAAAAAATAAAGAGAAGAACGATGCCGTTATAAGGGAAGTAACGTTCGTGTAACGCCCCTTTTTATAAATCTTATTTTCTCAAAGAATTGTCATATTTGTTTTTTAAATTTTCAAGACAGTTAAAGCTTAACTTAAATACCATTTGAAATGAAACTATACTTATGAATCTTTACATTCGAAGACTTTATCAATGAAAATATATTTCTTGCCAAAAAAACCAAAGTGTTAAAAGTCTTTTACAAAATAAATAATAAATCTCTACTTAGCATAAAGAATCCAAATACAAAGTAAGATTAACATAAAACTATTTTCAAAAGTGGGTTGACACACTCATCCCCTAAACCATGATCCAAATACCTAACAACAACCAAGTCTTCATCATGGCAGACTTCCTCAATGTGAACTTCGCATTTTCCATTTCATCTGTAATATCCATACCTACAATGTAAGATTCATCTATAGGTCTAAGCCTTAGCAAGTAATGCATGTGACCATGAACATGACATGTCATGACATTGGTTTTTATTTTTTTTCTTTCTTTTTTTCTTTCTTTTTTCTTTCTCTTTTCTTTCTTTTTTTTTTCTTTTTTTCTCTTCCCGGGTATGAGTAGGCACGACGGTGGGCACACACCATAACCCTCCTCTCTGTGGGAGGTCTCCTCTCTATGGGAGACAGATATCCTCTCTATGGGAGTCCTCCATTAACTACTGTGCAATTTAATGCACAATGACCTAATAACCCTCTGTGCCAATCAGTTGTAACCTCATTTTAGCAAGCTAATGGGCTAATGACTCATCGGTCCACTCCTGTGGGACAGCCTATCCTCCTTACCCATTTATGTAATTTTAATTCTCTTTTATCTTTCTTAAATGCAGATTCATGTATGAACATGTCATCTTAATGAAACATAAACATATCCATAGCATCAACAGTATAGATCCTCAATATGCCATCATAATGCAATATAAACATATCCTCAAAATAGGCAATAATAAAGAAAAGGAACGACAATAAATCCTCAACGACAACACCTCACCCATCAGCTATAAAACTAAACCTCAACATCTTGTATACTATCAAATAGAACAGAACATCAGTCAATGTCTAATAGTGGGCATCATATGAACAACTAACAGTGTTACAAATCCTTAAGAACATTCCCCAACTTAAGCTGAATCATCTCTATCATAAAGTACCTATAACAGAATCTCACTTCGATGGTAACATCCTTAGCTCAATAAACGCAACTAAACACAACAAACAAATCATTTTCTTCATGGTTCATCAAAATATAAGATAGACACAGCAAGTCAAACAACACATCCTCGAGAGTTATCAACAAAACAATAGGTGGACAGGAAGTCCTCGGAACCCAACATCAAAACTGAGAACAACCTAGCAGCCACACAATAAATATACCACATATCCTCATATTACCATGCATAAGATAAAACACAACAAGAAGGCAGCATCATTTATCAAGGAGAACAAAACAGGGCATTAAAATCCTTAAGATCTTTAAACAAACAGTAAACCAAACTACAAATCCTCTAGTCTCAACAATAAAACCATAGCATAAAATTAAACACAGCCAACAAAACACAACCTAGCACCTTGCATTATAGGCTGAGAGGCCACCCACAAGTAAGCATTACTTACCTTCATATGTCATGGAAGAAGATCTCTCAATCAGCTCACCTCCCTCTCTCATCCAAAAATGCTTAGTTCTTTTTGAATATTCACAAACAAAGTCACCAGAGCCGTCCGCAATGAAAATGTTCTGCTTCCTAAATTTTTTGCCTTTTATATCCTCTATTAGGGCTCTATTGATTTGCAGTTCATAGAAGCATTGACATCAGTGGAAAAGTACACTTTCACGGTTTCCCCTATGGTTCAGTGGGTGCTTAAGCCAAATGATGACATTGTGCTCGTCCGCGCATTTTTTTTAGTTGAATGGCGCTGTTCGACTCATACGACCACATTTTTCCCCCACATTGAATAAATCTGAGCTACAGGAGCATCTTCCCCCCGTCATCCAACAGTCCATGTGTGCCACACTATTCCATTTTAACAGCTAGGCTTCCTGCTGCCAATGGAATCTTTCTATGCAGCTAGAGCATCTTTCCCATCATCCAACGGTTAGCATCTTATCTTACTTTTCCATCCGACGACCAGTGTTTTCCTCTACATAATCAAAATGTTTCCGTGGTCACTGTCTCTTCTGCGGTCACCATCCAACGGCCCACATGCCATCTACCCCCTATCCAACAATGGTAACCTCCCTCCTCCTTCCAACCTGTGGCGGTCCCTTTTTCCCCCAGCAAATAGTCCCATAAGCATTTTCTCCTCCTTCCTAGCTAATCCTACACTGTTCAAGTAACCAAAACACACACACACACACACAGATATATATATATATTTATATATATATATATATATATATATATATCTTCTCCAATAAATGTAATGCCCCGCATTACTAAAACCTTTTTCATTTCCATATACATACAAAAAATTTTCTTTTAATTTAAAACGTGCGTGAAGAAAAAAAATAGATCTGAGTAATTTAAGCGGAAATTAAAAATAATTTCAAACATAGTTTTGAAATACTTTCAATAAAATCCATCGTTTAGCAACAGTTATCTGAATGTAAAACATTACAATTATTTAAAATAAATAAAACCACTTTATATTCCTTTATATGAGCTATAACCCTTAGATCAAACCTGGCTGATAACCCAACTACTCATCAGGTAATGCCTCCTCCTCCACAGGTATGTCAATAGTATCATCATAGTCACTTGCATCACAAGATAAAACAATGAACTAACGCTCAGCAAGAAATAGAATGAAATGCAATGCTCATGCTCATTGCTTGCTTATGTAGTCTATCTTAGAGAAGAACCTATCTCCTCCTTTACATTTCGTTATAGAGAAATGATACATCCTATGGTCATATGGCTTAACCATCACTCTGACAAGGAGATACATCCATTAGGGTGCCACCATAATGACTGTCACCAATCTCCTATGTTGTGCAAGCGTGGGGGATTTCTAGTACAAGAGAAAGGATACATCATATGGTCCATGTGGCTTAACTGTCACTCTCTCCCTATGTGGAAGGAGATACATTCATTTGAGGTGTCACCACAATGGACCATCACTTATTCTCCCAAACCCCCACACGTCTAATTACGTTTATTCATTCATTTCATTAACATACTATGCATATGTTAACATTTTAATAAATCCTAAGTGTGATGCTTGTATGTCATGTCATATTAAGTTCACAACAATATATGAAATTCACAACAAAGAACATAACATTACAATAGTGTTATGAGCGAAAATAATTCAAGGATACTATTAGAATAAACTATGCAATTATTAACAGAAAGCAAATCATGAAACCAGGAAATAGCCAATATTAATAGGAAGGTAATCCAAACTCAGAAGTAGAATCCAAGACAACCGCATTTATATAACCAACAATAAAGTACAAGGCATTATTCAATATGAGGCATTAATTTAAAAATAGCAGAATAATACAACAATTCATCATAACTCACACCTCAATGTTAACAACAATTCACAAGGAATTTTCCTACTTCTCCATTGAACTCTAATTAATAAAAGTTAAAATCATCCGGCAATCGACAGAACCATGCTTCACAACAAATAACAGATGCAATATTTAACCACAACCAAGTCTTGAATAATTCACAGTCCATTGTCCATCTTCTCAATCCAACATACATGTAATTGACGGCAGCTAATCCATCAAACAACACACCAACATTTCACAACAATTAACCAAATTCATACATGAATCCAATTTCTCAATTTAATAGGAAATGACAGTAACAAATCATTCAACAATTCAACAAACAATTCCTGTGATGTAGGCCTTCACTGGCCACACATCCTATTTCTTACCTCACTTGACAATTTCTTACAGCCATACGCTTCCCTTCATGCCAAAAGTACCAACTTTCTTTCACTTCTTCATGTTCTCTTTATCTTTCTCCCTCTCTCCCTCGCTCTTTTTTTTTTCATAAGGAAATTCAGTGTGTCCCCCTCTTTTACTTCTATTTTCATTTTAATAAGGAGAGAATTCTCCTTGAGACGTTTCAATGTCCTTGACATTTGCCAACAACTTCTAGGTGGCACCACAACCAAATGCCACATGTACCAGCTTATCGTTTAAAGAGGATTATGAAATCGTAATGCTGAAATACTCGCAGAAAGAAAGTCGAAACACTTGCTGAAACGGAGCAAATTCCTTCTTGGAAGATTGCATAACCACCATTATTAGCCGCTCACAATTTAAACGTGAAAATCACTATGAAGGACGTCGTATTCCATTAGGGCATCTGCTCCCAGAAATAAAAAGTGAAATTCGCTATGAAGGACGTCTATTTTCCATAAGGGACATCCAATTTTATTCAATTGGTCAATGATAGTCGACCGTACCATCGACTGCCCCGTCGATCGAAAATTCAAAGAGTTCACTGTAATATTTTCTACATGCAATTTGCTATGAAGGACATCCATTTTCCATAAAGGATGTCCCTCATCACGAATCTAACGATCCTACTTCGTTCACTTCCTCATTCGACGGTCTTAAAATGCATCCATTTTTCTTTTTGATTTCCATGTTCCTTGCACGTGGCCCCATCCTTGATTTAGCGACGGACGTCTCCTATGAACGATGGACATCACCCTTGCTAATCTAATGGTCCATAATTCATCCGATATTTCTTAGGCCTCATCTAACGGTCAACAATTCATCCGATGTTTCTTATTTGTCGTACGTTATTGATATCTTTCGCTCGTTCATCACATCTGGTGTCCGCTCCTCACATCTGTCTTCCATTCTTTGCTGTGAAGGACATCCCTTCCTCGCCTTCATCGCCCAAACGCCGTGTTTCCTCTCCCTTTCATTTATTCTATTCCTTTTTATTTTAATTCCATTTCCTTTTTAATTTATTCCCCATTAATTCTTAACCAATTCCTCAACAATTAATAACTTACTCCCTCAATAATCTTTACAAATTAACATTTTCTCTAAAATCCATTATAATTTACGTTTTACATTTTAACAAAAATTCACACTTAGCCATTTCTGAATAAATCTTCAATAATTATCCAAATAATCATATTACACCAAGTTCCTTTCTCAATTACCCTTACTTAGTACCGTTATGAGAAACCGGGTATTACAATAAAACTTTTGCATCCCATCACCAAACCTCCACAATCCCAACATTATTTTAACAATATGCCTATCCAACTATTCATTCTCAACCATAAGATTACAAGTTAAAATCCATCTATCACCTACAATTACTAGACTTGAACTTTCACAATAAAAATCCATCATTCATTAACAAAATGCACCACACTAGCATCGACAATGCAAGTGAATTTCCCACATATAAAATTTAGCATACACATATAGCAAATTTCTGGTCATTATAGTCTGTCCGCATAAAGGAATGCATTCCCAGCCGATAGACAAAAAAAGGAACGTCGTTGCTTTGAGAAAGAAATTTGGTTAAAAACTAGAACTCTTGGAAGCAAAGACATCCGCAAAAGAGAAATAGTAGGGAACGCAAAAGTGAAAACGTCCATGGAAAAGAATGCATCCATAGGATTGACATGCCAAAAGATAAGTGGCAGACTTATGTTGAAGGAGGCAAATATTTGTTGGGAATATTCTTGGCGGATACACATGTATTTGCTACGAAAGCTTGTGCTTTCGCTTCCTAAGCACTGACAATTTAAGAGAAGTAGTTTGGCCACTTCGTTTGAATGACGAATTGAAGCATCATCTACCATTTCACTTAGGAAGTAAACACACATGGAAAATGGAATAAAAGTAGTGACTCCTCGGCTAAAAAGGTACGACCGATCAACTAGCAAGAATGTACCGAGACACATTCAGATTAAAAGTGGGAAGCAAGTGTACTTCACTCCGTTGCTAATCCACCGAGTGAGGTTTTTCAACGGAAAGAGATGTAAATGTGGTAAATTATTATTTGTGAACAAGGAGAGCTGATATTCACATTAGAAGTGTTGGTGTCTACGCAATGAGGTTTGTCTGTGGAAAGATATAAGAATATGGTGATGGTGATTGGTAGATAATGTAAGAGATGTGGATATCCACAACGAAAGTGCACACATCCATGAGTATAGTGCACACGTTTGAGGTGAAGGCAAAGGTGTACATGTACGTGTTCGTGACTGTAGCACACACATCCGCAGAATTTTTGATGCACCTTAAGGACCGGTCACTCGATCTCAGACCAAGAAGCTCATTGACCTATTTATGTTTACTTATTTTGCAAGGAAAGCTTTCTTTGGAGAACTAAATGGAGAGACATCTAATGGTGACAAAGGAAACCTAAGAATATGTTAAAGTGGGAGTACAACAAGACCACCACAGATCTCCCTCCACTTGTAGCATTCAATCCATCCAACAACTTTCATGCCACTTTTGGAATTGCTTGAAGACAACTACACAAGGAAGGTGGTCCAACTTACTCAAGACTCCAAGAAAGAATCATGGAAGCATTTTATGACATTTTGGATTTTATTTGATGTAATGGATAATGTTTGTTTTAGGGTGTTCTCGGCTAGTCTTGAAATAACCCAGAACCTTTCGTTGTTGTTTATCTTTGAGGTCATTTTTGTAATTTGTGACATTAAGGCAACCCTGATTGAGGGGTACTTATACTCCTCTCAAGGGGTTGTCTAAACAAAGTTGGAAGTTAACTAAAGAAAACTATTTTAATATGGAGTTCTCTCCTTTTCAATCAGCCCTCATTTCCTTGGTGAAAACCCGAGTGAGTGTGTGACCACAAGTTGATTCATCACCGTTCTTGGCGTGTCTTGAGGTGAATCTCCAACACTAACTTCTTCCTCCACTTCATCTAGAGGTGGAAGTATATAGAAAATGTTTAGAAGACCTACTGCCACCCAAGATGGAGTGGCTTCCCTGGGGGAATCCGTTTCAAGTCAAAAGGTGCAAGCATAGTGCCTTTCGAACCAACTTGTAATTGTTCGTGTGTAAGTCCTTGTTCTAATTGAATTTGATTCCAATTTTTGGAGAGATATTTGTTCATAGTGAAAAAGGTACCTGATTCAACTTTTGTGCAATTTGGAAAAGAAACGTTTGACTTGTGATTATTTCCTTTGGGGATTAGAAATTGCCTCATTGGTGCCCTTCCAGGCAGTAATTTTTTCATTTGTATATCTCCATCTTTGGTTGAAATCTTTGCATAATTTTTGTAATTCCTTCTCTACTCAAGTGGAAATTATTGTGGTTCAATTTTTATGTGATTTGGATAACAAACGAGTTGTGAATTTGACCATTTGGGCTTCGAATTCTACCAATTGGTGCCTTTTTTGATTTGTTGTAACTATCCTTAAGTGTCTTCGCTCCCCAACAAATTATTATCTAAATTTTGGAGGGTTCCCTGTTGATTTATAGAGAAGGGTGTGGTCCAATATTCATACAATTGGGACATGTCTGGATAGAGTTGTGATATTTCCAAATTTGGGTATGTTATTGCCTTTTATAACAGCTAGCATCAAAGGGTTTCTATATTCCCCTCTTCTGTTGGTGCATCAATTTTTCTTTTGGAAATTCTGGATGCATTTGTCTGTCACATTTTTAGACTACAAATATATCAACGAACTACTAATATATTTTTAGATTGCAAATATTATATTAGATTGTGCATATATTTTTGGAATATTGATTATAAAAAGGAAGGTTTGGATGAAACTTTAATAATTCATTTATTATGAGCCGCGAGATTTTTGCATTCTTCCTTTGAAGCTCCTTGAAGATACATCTACAAATTAGGGCTTTGTAATTTGGATTCATTCATCATCCATGAGATGGACTACGATGATGAATTAAATAATGGCAAGAATCACGAGAGCTTGAACTAAGTTGTTGGTAACAACTTGATCTTTATTCATCTCAAGGAAAATAAATATGATGGAAACAAGTTAGAGTGAAGGATAGATCGGATTGTGAGTGAATAGACTTCACTGAGAATCCCAGGTAAGTTATGCTTGCATGTATTTGACCTTTTAGCCTACATCACAAAGTGTTAGGATGATTTATTGATATGAGAATTGTTTTCCTTTTGATGCCTAGTTGTGGATTGAAGATGTTTATGTGATGTTTATTTTTTTTTTTTGTACTTGTGTTTCTGTTTTGTTTGACGTTGATCGAGAATGTGTTATTGTGATATTCGACGTTGATTGAGGATGTGTTACTATTTTGATTGATGTCTTGATTTCTTTGATCAAATTTACGTAATGACATAATATCGTAATGACTTTTGAGATGTATGGTTATTTTGCTTTGTATGTGATAGTAGAATGAACTAATATTAATGTATTAAGATTCATATGATGTGGTCACGTTCATTATTGCATCATGAAAACATATTTATTTTAAGAACTTATAATATTTTTCATGCATGTGTTTTTATGTAAGAAAGATTGAAATTGATATGAACAGGCATAAAGGAGGTAGGAGGTTTTGAGGATAGGTTGTCACAAAGGTTAGAATTATGGGTGATAAACCCGTCAGTCTGGGAATGTCGAGACCTTGACAAAGGTTGTAGTGTCATCATGTGTTAGAACCTCTACAAAGGCTACGAGGTCAGTATCAACAGGGACTTTGACAAAGGTCATGAGGTTGTTGTACATGATGAATGTGATAACTAATGGAGGTCTCAATTGATGTTAGAGCTGCCTCTTGAAGGTATGAGACATAAGTGGTACAACTCTCATAGTTGTGCCTACTCTCCCATAAACAGAAAAGAATGAAAGAAAAGAACAAAAGGAAAGAAATAAAGGAAAGAATGAAAAAAAAGAATGAAAAGAAAAGAAAGAAAGAACGAAAGACTAAAAACTCATGTTTTTACGAAATTACATCTCATGCTTATGAATATATATATATATATATATATATATATATATATACATATATCTTTTATTGAGCTTTAAACTCATATATGAACTTTGTGATATAGGTGATGATACTTTTGATGATACACTTGATGAAGAAAATATGTAAAAGATGTAGTTGAAGGAGTGCTCTCATGGACAAGGTTGCGGTGTTATTAGAGTAGTTGAAGGAGTGCTCTCATGGACCCGTGGATGAGCAGATTTAAAAAGAAAGACCTTTTATTAAATTATGTTTTTTATGATTGAATGTAAGTTAAGATATTTTTATAAGGATTTATGTTTATGAATTAATTTACAAAGATATGAATTGATGTAAAAAAACGGCATCACAAAATATTTACACTACAAGACGTTACAAACATGGTATCAGAGCTACCTAGGTTAAACTCATTTTTGCAAACTACTTGACAACGCAAACCTCAACAAGAGAATGCTTCATCAACTATAAGTATATATAATTTAAATGATAAGTTTAATTACTGAATTACTTTCTTTTATTTGGTGGCATTAGGATATTCTAGAAGGAGGTATGGCAAAGGAAGCTAGATTGAACATGGATGCTAGAAAAACAAGGCAATTGGTTGGTTGACTGAGTTGGTGGAAAGTCAATTTCCATACATGGAGTGTCTGATGGAAAGAGAGGAGTTAGGAAGAATGCAATCTATTCATGTTGAAGCTAGATGGAAAAAGTTTCGTCGGTTGAACGTACCAAGTTTCAATGAGAATTCCTCTGATCTAACCAAAGATGAAGAGGGATCAGAGCACTAGAAGATATGTTTGATTATGTGAAGATATGCATATCAGTTGATTCAAGATGCAAGGTTATGGTGGGACTCAATTAAGATAACTCATGATGCGAAGATGATGACATGGGAGAAATTCAAGAAGGCATTCTATGATAAGCACTTCAGCCACAATAGAAAGACACAAAAACTAGTGCAGTTTACCCAGTTTCACTAGATGGGATCCATTATTAAGTACAAGTAAAAATTTGAAGCCTTGTCATGATTTGTGCCACATTTGGTGGCCAACAATAAACTTAAAGTATACGAATTTGTGCAAGGTTTGAGGGTGAAGATATATAGAGATGGGAAGATATATAACACTTAAGGTGTATCCTATTCGAAGATTGTGTCCAAGACATTTGAAATGGAAGAGGCTGAATTCCTAGTTTCTAAACAAAGGAAAGTAAAAAGAAAGTTCCTAATAGAGGATCAGCTACATCAGAAAAATGGAGGGCAACTTGATGTGAGAGAAGCGAAAAAGCCCTTTAATGATGGAGAACAACAAGAGAATGAGAAGTGTGCCCAAGTAGAGTTAGTTATTTTTCATGAAAATGTTAGAACAACTCAAGTCAATCAAGGCCCTCAATGTAAGAAAAACCATTCCAAAAAATGTAGAGCTAGCACAAGACAATGTTTCAGGTGTAAGGAGATGAGACACATAGCCAGATATTGCATGAATTCAAAGAGAGAATAGAAGAAGGTAGTTCCAAGAGTTTTCTCTTTTATAGAGGATGATGCTGACAAGCAGCATGCTATAGTATCAAGTACTATATTTATTAATGCCATTGTTGCTTATACTTTGTTTGACTTTGGAGCTATACACTCGTTTGTCACAACTGCATTCTATTTAAGAATGAATTATTTATTTGGACTGCTTAAGTATGCCTATAGAGTAATGTTACCATTGGGAGAATGTCTAGAAGCGGACAGTATCCTAAAGGAGTGCGTTATTTGTAATGCCCCGAAGCATTAAAACATTTTTCTTGCTATCTTTTTAAATACATCGTCCATAAAATTCGCGCATTTTAAACCATACACAGTGGAAGTATTTAAAATAAATCTCTTTTCAAATCTAAACTTAGTAAAACTCAATGTTTGTTAAATATCCTTTAGTACATTTTTAAAACCATGGAACAAAAGTCTCTACGAAAACTAATTTTTAGTGAAACATAGTAAAACCCATAATTTAAATACACATGCATTTATAAAACGTTTTTACTTAAAACCTAACATTCATAAACATTACTTTGAATGAAAATCTTTATAACTTGATATTGAAATCCTCCTTTCCTTAAATCCTCACCCACGGTTCAACTTCGCTTCGACAACGCTTTATTTTCGCCTATGAGAATTCCTCTTCAATTGCGCTACCAACTATTTCTATCATCTAGTTCCTTACTAATTCCATCAATACCTAAATCACAAAGTTCAAACTTGAGCTTAACACTCAGTAAGAGATCAACAACATAATATGAGTATGCAATGCACTTTCGTAAAAACATGTCTTTCTATCTTTCTTTTTTTTCTTTCTTTTAACAACCTCGCAACCTTTGTAGAGATTCTTATGGGAAGAGTATACATGATTATGGGAAAAACACCACTGAGTCTCACAAACTTCGAAGAGATAGTATCCCATACCGAGACCTCTGTTAGTTTTGTGCACTTAATGCACAACTACTTGGTGAACTTTGGCCAAGCCCCGGGATAACTCTCATGACCCATTTAACATTTCTCTTTCCGTTAGCCATACAAATTTTTTTTTTTAAAAACATCTGAAGGGAAAAGAAAAGATAGCAAAGGTAGAAATCATTCATATTTCAAAGCATACGTTTTCCACAGTGAAACTGTTTGAAGTATTTGAACCACACTTAACATAATTTACATTACACTGTGTTTAGTGAGTCACAACTCCAAGGTCAAAATGCAATTGGTAATGAAAGTGCTCATCATGGCCATGCTCCTTCAACCGTAGTTCATTTTCCATCACTCAATATCTACATCATTTGGATCAAAGTCAGATTAAACTTTGAGTATAATGCTTAGTAGGAAATAGTATGAAATGATCGATGTATGCTTATGCTGACTCTATGCATATGCAATCCATTTAAGAAAAGAACATATCTTTTTTGTCATTCAATTTACATTTAACTTACCAGTCCAAACGTTGGAGTTTATAGTCCAAGAGAAAAGATACATCCTATGGTCCACGTTGGGCTGAACCGTAAGTCAATCCCGACGAGGAATGAGTTACACCATTATTAGTTCTCCCAAACAAGATCGTTGTTGATCCACTTAATCTCCAATGCCTATTTATATTTATTCAGTCCATTTTATTTACTTTACAATGCATATGCACGCTAACAATATAATAGCATGCTCAAATCTTGATGCATGGCATGTATATATTTTATTCAAAGTTTAATCATACATGCAATAGTTTATCATCAAAATGCAACTAGTAATGTCACCAAAACAGTACTTTGAACAACACCAAACAACATTACCAGCAGCAATATCAAACAACATTATTCACAACAATATCAAACAATCCTCAAAACCTAATATCTTGTGATGTAGACCCTAATGGTCAAGCACATGCATATCTCTTACCTTGTTTCTTGTAAGCTTTCACACTTGAAGTATCTTCTTACACAAATACACCTTCATAATCAATAAACATTCATCACATTTCAGCATAAGGTCATAATAGTTCACATATATAACATTATCGGTTTTGCTAAGATTTTTACTTAACTTTGTCATTCCATAACTTTCTCATTTCTTAACCAAATTCATCAATTCCAAGACCTATACTTCCATCAAGATGTCTTTAATAAACATACTCAAATGACTAAATTTTGGGATTGCAGTCAACACTTCTCAAGTATATAACCTACCCGATTTCACCCTTTCAAACCCATTTTCTTCTTTTATCTCTCTATCATGCTTCATATTCTGATAAAATTCCTAACAAAATCATGGTAGAACTTGAGTTACCTTGATCAGTCATAGCAAAGAAGAAGGAGAAGGCGGGAGAGAAAACTTGAGAGGATTTCTTTCTATTCTCATGCAATTGCCTATACTCTCATGTTTTTAACGTAACATTCATCCCATCTCCTGCAGCTAGCAGGAGGTGTTGTTGAATGAACCATGGCAGAAGTCTCCACCCCTCAAGGTCTCCAATTTGAATGTGACATCCTTTAAAATTTTAGGTAACTTTTGACATTCTATTCGATCACCTCCCTTTGGCTAATTAACCGCAAAATAACCTCGTATTAAGACTCTGTGTTTTCTTCAATAAGCCGGCCGAACACACTCTTCTGAGTCATCGACCACAACTCCTAAGCTTTACAATTTGTATAGGCACTGATCGACCACTTTTCCTTAGTCGATCGACCGTAATTTTTTGATTACACAATCCTGTATAGGCGTTAGTCGTTCATCGATCAACCGCTCAAAATCCTTATTTTGAATCTGTAATGAAGTTGAATGACTATTATTCCTATATATTGACCTTTTCTTCACCTAGGAAGTTCTTAAACCTGTATTGTGCATAAAACCGATCCATCATACCTTCCCTTCATCGACCGTTGTCCTTACCAAGAGTTCAATTGCCCTTTGTATTTCACTCCTCCTCATGCCCTACAACATATTCTCAAATATACACTACACAATATCTGTAATACCCCAAATTTTTCTTAAGTAGAACAATTATCAGGGTACTACCAAGAACGTAATCGTTAGATTATATATTATGGAATTTAACGTAATCAAAATAAAATAAATATTAATTAAATTAAATTATAATATATTTGATTAATTGGGATTAATATTTATAAGTGGGGATCTATTTTTGATTAACTGAACCAGTTCTATTAAGGGACTATTTCAGCTCTTCTCATTTCGTCTGGCGTTCGGCCATTTGACGAAATCAAAAAGGGGGGGATATTAAGATTAAATTTGGATTATTGGGGATTTATGGAATAAATTAGAATTTAAAATAGATGATTTAATTAATTAAATTATGGTGTTAAAGTAAATTAATAAGGAAAAAATTAAAAAGGGAAAGAAGTTAGAGTTGAGAGATAGGTTAACCGGTTCAAGTGAACCAGTTAAATGAAAGACAAGGAATGGCCTTTGGTCATTTCTTCGTGGGCAGGGGCGAAAACCAGAGAGAGGGAGCAAAGAAGGGAGAGCGAGAATGAAGGAGAGAAGGGGAAGACATGGACAAACGGCGAGGGGCGAACAACGACGGCAGCGAGTTGCTGCGATGACAGTGAGCTGCTGCGACGGCAGTGTGTGAGCGAGCGGCGTGAACATTTATGGCTCAGAATCGGGACTTCCTCGGAGTGACTTCCGGCGACAATTCCAGTTATAATCTATTGGGTTTCTCTCTTTCCTTGTTGTTCTATTGATTGATTGTTGTCTGGAAGGTTGATTGAAGGGTGAATCACAGATTTTTCATTCGGGAGTGGCAAACTTGCCCGATTCTTGCGGAACGTGGTTCAACCCAATTTGGTAGAACCGTGGTCTGCTCATAATTTTCCAGTCTATTGTCGGGTTGAATCGTGCCTGCCAAAGAACGAATCTTCCACGTTGGCCTCCTTTTACCTGGAATTGGACTTGGCCATGAATGGGGAGACGAAATTTTTTGAGTGGCTGTCGGTGGCTTGCTGTCGATGGTTCGCTGTCGGTGGCTGGAGAATTTAATGACTTTGGAAGCATAAATGGACAGAGGCAAAGTTGAGTGTTCAGGAGCAAGATTTCTCTCTAGTGGTTGAACTGTGAGCTGAGCAGTGAGGGAGGAACTCCCTGGAGGGAGGACCGAGCTGTGAAGGTGGAGTTTCCTGGTCTACTGGTAAGGTTCTCTTCCCTGAATGCTTTGATCTCTATTTATGAATGTATGATTTCGGTTAAGGCCTAAGCTTGGATTTTCTTGATAATATGGATGACTGATGCCTCTGTTGGATTTCAATTCCTTGATTCTATGAATGGGATTGCTGGAATTGATATGCTCTCGTTGATTATGTGAAGGATGGTTCAGTTATGTGCTGCTATTTGGGTTTTTACTTTGTGAAGAATTGAATTGTGAATATAGAAAGCACTCTGTTAGTCATTTTCCACAAGCATAAAGTGTTGGATTTTACCTTGTTGTGTTAATGCCTCTATTGAAGCCTCTGTTGTAGTGTTAGAAACTGTAATATGGTTGAGGAAAAATATTAGAAGTATGTTTCCTTGAAATGTATAAGCTACTGATAGTTTAAGTTGAGATAGTTTATGTCCTGTGAAGTTCTTAGAATTATTATACAAGTTATAATTCAAAAAGGAAATGAAAGTTATAAGTCAAAATTATTAATGAAAGATTTTTTGATTGTGAAGGTATCAAAAAAAGGGAAAAAGGATAGCCCTTAAGTGCAAATACACAATAAAGTTTCGAGGTAAGGAAATAGAGGTGTCTTGGCCAAAGGAGACCCTACACCACAAGTAGAGTGTATGAGTTTACGTTAGTGTTATGTAGCTTATTGTAGTTCTGCAATATTTCCTTCTTGTTATATTCCTTGATGATTTTGTGATTTAAATGCCCTATTGTGATGCTCTGTAGATTTCCTTCGTTAGTAACTTGTCTCTTGTTATTAGTTTTTTGACTTTCCTTTATTATTAATTTTGTTATCGATGCTTTAATTATGAATGATAGTTATGACTAGAAAGGGAGAACAAATGGAGAATTATGCTAAGGATGATCATGTGTATAGTGTTTACTTGATGTTCTTTTCTTGTGCTATATTTCCTTTCATGATATGTACGTTGTTCTATGGCTGGTTCTGGTTTTTATTATTGGTTAAATTGTAATCACTATGTTCACTAATTCTGCATATTATAGTAAGCATGTTTAACTAGTCAGCTTGTTTAATCGGTTAGCCAAACATGTAAATCGACTAATAATATATTAGAATAACAATTGTAATTTGTAGTAAGCATGTTTACATGATTAATCGACTCAAGCACGTTTAATGGGTAACGAATCGTGAATATGTAATTATCTAACTAGTTGGGTAAGTGAACTAATTAATTAGAGCATGTTTAATTAACTTTTAGTGAGCATGTTAATTAACTTACTTAGTGAGTATGATTAATTGACTAGAACCCTAAACTGTTAATTATAATGACTTCCATGAGCATGTTAATTAACTAGGTTGAACTAAAATGTTATAACTTAGTGAACATGTTAATGGATTATAATAGAAGGCATGTTTAAGTCATCTAGGATAATAATTGTAATCCTTTCTTAAGCATGAAATCAACTTGAGCATGTAATTAATTAGGATATTAACTCATTAGAATAAAAGCATGCTTAATCAACTAGAATAAGAATCACCAAATTACCTGTATGTTTCCGTTATGCATTGTTTAAAGCATGTTTCCCTTTTGTGAGCATGTTTAGTTAATCATAATCAATAGCACGCTTCTTTACTGTTTCTTTACTATTCATTTACTTTCAATTAGTGCTATTTATTATATATACTTTATTTCAATGTGCACTTCAATTACATTTTCGATGCTTTACTTTTCTAAAGAGTAGAATGATACAAAGGATGAAAAGAGAATGAAGTAAACGTGAATGAGTTAAGGGTTTCATTGACTAAGTGAAGGAAGGTTTTATGAATGCTTTTGTTATTGTTTTCTTGTATTGCTTACAATTCCAGGTCTTTAGCATGTTATTTTTCGTTAAACCAAAGCATGATTAGTTAAGTAGAATAAAAACATGAAATGAACGTAGGGGCATGTTAATAACTTATTAGAATCATCGCTTAGAAATATAAACGTAGAAAATATATAAATGGATTAGGAAGTTAACTAGGCTAAAGAACTAAAAAATTAGAATGTTAATCTTATTTTCCTTGAGCATGTCAAATAGTTAGCGTAATTAACTAGACCGAGCATGCAAACAAGAATTGGATAAACGCAAGTAACCTACCTCGGATGATAAACTAGAATAATCACATAGAACAATGAATGTAGGACGCATGTAAAATGACTAGGAAGCATGTAAAATGACTAGGAAAGAAATTAGGATATGATAGTATGTTTTGAATTCCCCTTACGTGCTTCATTGTTTACAAGATTGTATTATGAGGGTTTTCTATTGTGTGTTTTTAGTTACTGTTGTTTATTATATGCGCTTTCCATTTCTGTTGCTTTCAATTACAGTTGCTTTCGTTTATGTGCACTTTAATTATGATGAATGTTATGTTATGAAGCATCATGCATCATGATAGGTTGAGAATATATGGTCGTGCATCATGCTAATAGAAAGGAATAGGACACATGCATTGAGTGAGGAAAATGTTACAAAAAGAAGAATGAATGATAGAATAATAGGGTGGACGGGCCTAGTCTAGCAGCTAGTATGCACACAGGAGACTAGTTTGTAGTCTGGCATCTAGTATGCACACAAGAGACTAGTTCCTAGCCTGGCAACTATATGCACATAGGAGACTAGTTATAGTCTGGCAGCTAGTATGCACACAGGAGGCTAGTTGTAGTTTGGCATCAAGTATGCACACAGGAGACTAGCTCGACGAATGAGTAAGTAACTATAAATGAACAAATGAACAAAAATAAAGTAAAGAATGATCGAATGACAAAATGAAAAGATTTGTTTGGGTGACCCCCATTCCAATAAGGACTAAAGAGAGTCATAAACATAATTGCATTTACCATTTTTCCTTACTAAGCCTTTGGGCTTACAGTTATTTGTGGTATAGGTATAGGTACGTGTACGTGAAAAGAAATGGACAGACTTAGGAGTAAATGCGAAAGACAACAATCAGATAATAAAGCATGGATAAAGGATTTGCGCGCACGAGATTCGTGGCTGGCCAGGCTTAAGTGAAAGAAGAAAACGGATGTAATTAAATGATGTTTAATTTTTCAATTTCATTTATTAAAAGAGTCTTTGGAAATTTTTTAATTTCTCGCATTTTCAAGGATTTACAAAAATCCAAGTCGTTACAATATCATCTTCAACATATTCACATTCATATGTCACTAATTCCAAGCACATTTTATTTATCAAAGTATATAATTCACATGATTTATTACATTGAATAAATATAAATTTTTTAGATATTATATTCTTCCCTCCTTCATAAAATTTTGTCCTCAAAATTTTGATTAACAAAACAACTCTGGATATTTAGCCTCCATGTTCTGTTTTCATTCCCAAGTAGCTTCCTCGGTTGAATGATTTTGCAATAATACTTTAACTAATGGAATATGTTTGCATCAAAGTTCTTTAACCCTTGAATTCAAAATTTGAACCAGTTTCTACTCATAGCTTAAACTTGGTTGAACTTTCATATCTTCCTGTGCTATCAATTACATTGAATCTCCAAGGTACTTTTTTAACATGGACACATGAAAGACATTGTGAATTCCTTCCATAGATTCTGGCAAATGTGATTGATAAGCCATTTTTCTAATTCTTTTAATAATTGGAAATAGACTAATGCATCTTGGACTTAATTTTTCATTCTTTTAAAACTGCACAACTCCTTTGAAAGGTGATATTTTCAGCAATAATAATCTCCCTCATTCAATTCAAATTCTCGACGACGATGATCCGCATAGCTTTTCTGTCGACTTTGAGCAGCCAACATTCTCTGATGAATAACAGCAATCATTTCGGTGGTTTGTTGCACAATTTTGGGTCCATAGAATTTTGCCTCACTAACCTCATCCCAATGCAATGGCGACCAAAATTTCCTTCCATACAAGGCCTCATAAGATGATATTCCAATCGTCGCTTGAAAACTGTCATTATAAACAAACTCCCCTAGAGATAATATTTTTCCCCAACTAACTTGGAATTCCAATACACATGCTTTTAACATATTCAAGTTTTTGAATTGTCCTTTCACTTTGACTGTCTGTTTGTGGGGGAAATGCAGTGCTAAACTTCAATTTTGTACCCATTTCCTTATTCAAACCTTTCGAAAATGCAGAAGTGAATCTTGAATCGTGATCCGATACGATCAAAATTGGTACTCCATGTAATCAAATAATTTCCTTAGCATATAAATCTATATATTGTTTCATCTTATAGGCCATTTTGATTGGCAAGAAATTAGCAATCTTAGTTAATCGATCAATGATTTGACTCACTTCCTTTTTTGGAACTATAAGACAACATAGTTATAGTTGATTAGATCTAGAAATTCTCAAATCTCTTGGCATAACCAACTATTTTGGCCATGTAACATGACATCATAATAATCATTTGTTAGAAAGCCCAGAATTTTCATCCGAGCATCCGAAATCACTGCCCGAACAAGGTCCGACATCATCCATTGGGGAGGGAATTCCCTCCCGCTTCTTCCAACCCACTCCATGCATTCATTAGAGATTCTATCCAGTATCCCCTCAAAGTCAGGTGGAGCACTTTCCGCACCCAAATAACATCATATCCTTTTAAAGTCTTAGGTAACCCCGTTACAAAATCCATGGTTATTTGTTCCTATTTCAATTCCAATATTGGAAATTGTTGCAATGTTCCTCCCGGTCTTTGGTGTTCTGCCTTCACTTGTTGACATATAAAACCAATTTCCACATACTTAGCAATATCGACCTTCATCCCTGAGCACCAATAATGTAATTTAAGATCTCCGTACATTTTATTACATCCAGGATGAATAGAGAAATTTGAAGAATGAGCTTCTCTTAGTATTTCTGATCGTAACTGGGAACTCATCGGTACATACCATCTATTTTCAAACTTTACAATTCCATCGCTTGAAATAGAGTAGTCCTTATATTTTTTCAAAGTTGGGTCCGACTTAAAACTTATACATTGATCATCTTCTTGATGAGCTTCTTAGATCTTTTCTAATATTGTAGGTTTTAGTGTTATAGCAGATTCTCCAACCAAAACTCACATTTTCAAAATTTTTCATACAGTTAGTGTTTTTCTAATATAGACAAAGAAATCTTCAGATGTTCCATATGCTCATCTTCTGTACGGGAATAAATCAGAATATTATCGATGAAGATAATAATAAACTTATCTAGATATTCCTTAAAAATTCAGTTCATCAGATCCATGAATCCAACTGGAGCATTGGTTAAACCGAACGACATCACCATAAATTCATAATGTCCATATCTAGTTCTAAAGGTCATCCTTGGAATATCATATGGCTTAACCTTCAATAGATAGTATCCTGACCAAAGATCAATTTTTGAAAACACACATGTTTTTTGCAATTGATCAAACAAATCATAAATTCTCGATAACAGATATTTGTTGTTGATTGTTACTTTATTTAGTTCACGATAATCAATACACATTCTCATCGATCTATCCTTCTTTTTAATAAATAGAACTAGTGCTCCCCATAGTGTAAAGTTGGGACGTATAAACCCTTTATCCATGAATTCTTCCAATTGAATTTTTAATTCTAGTTATTCAACTAGTATCATTCTATATGGGTTCTTGGAAATAGGTTCAGTGCTATGATGTAAATCAATCACAAATTCACTTTTTCTATCAGGCGGCAGTCTTGGAAAATCATCCTAGAAGACTCCCAAAAAGTTTTGAACAACAGATTTTTTTCTAGTTTGGATTTTAATACCATAGTCATATCCATTACTCTTGCAAGAAATCCCTTTCATCCACTTTTCAACAATTGCTCCTCCTTAAATGCAGAAATTATTGCTAATTCACCACCAGGAGGATGGAAATAAAATTCCCTCTTTCCACAATTAATAGTTGCATGATGATAAAATAGTCAATTCATGCCCAAAATAATGTCTTACACTTTCATATTCATAACGATCAAGTCAACGTGGAAAATACGGTCGTTTATTCTAACAACATATTCCTTTAAAATTCTACTAAACATCAAATAAACACCAAAGGGTAGAAGTACTTTATACTCTATTTTTACCAAATCAAAGAAACTATTTATTTTCACACAAAATCTAGATGCAAAAAAGAGTGAGTAGCTCTAGAATCAAACAAAACATACGTAGCTATGTCATTAATGTAAATGTACCTAACAAACAATAGGTTGATCATCTTCTTCCTGATTCATAAATAAAGAGAAAACCCCTCAATGCCACTTTCTCTGGTCCTTTAGTTAAAGTTGGACAGAATCTAGCAACATGCCCTGGTTTTCTACATTTATAGCACAACTTAGAACCTGCTTTTCATTCTACATAATAATTCTTCTTACATTTTGAACATTGATTACGCTGATCTGTTTTCACATTAGGTGAAGCAGCTACTGTTGCATGCATAATGCGTTTGTCTTTTCTTTGTTGTTCATCATTATCAGATGGCCTTTCAATTCCATTTTTCAAAGGTGGTCCACCCTTTTATTGTTGATTTTAATTATTTCTCCAAAATGTTTGATTTATCTCCCGTTGCTTAGCCACCATTAGTTCAGTATCTTTGACTTCCAAAGCTTTGGAGACAATCTTTGCATAAGTAATGTCTTGAGTGCCATAAATTCTAACACCTCTAAAAATTTCAAGCCTCAGTCCTTGCACAAACTGATGGACCTTGTGTTCATTGTTTGCCACCAAGTGTGATGTGAATCGAGACAATGCCTCAAATTTTTGTAAATATTTGATAGGTTCCAAGAATCACCTAGAACACAATATTCAAATCTGTCCAAAAAAGAGTGAAACCCGAACAAATAATACTAAAACAGAAATAACTCGTAATTCCCACGCGAACCTGAGCTGGAATTTGGAGGATATCAATTTAACATTTGGAACTAAAATTTATCAAAAATCCATTACAAAAACCACTCTAGATTAGTAGATATAGCCGAAAGAACAGAACCTTCAAATTAGGGTTTAGAGCAGTTCAGATTTACTGTCAATCTTCCAATTCGAATATCTTGAATTTCATATAGCCAATAGATCCCAAATTTAAAGGGCAAATAATTAGCTTAGAATAGAACAACTTTCCAGAAGGAACCAAATTGAAACGAATACGGCAAAAGTTTCAAAACAGGACCTCAAATCGGAAATCCAGCACCCAGAAAATTAAACAGATTCAGTGATAATAAAACATTCCATCAATAACTCATTCTAACTTGCATTCCATGAACGAGCAACCAAGGGCAGATTATCAGCATCCAAATAAGAGAACTTCAAAGCAACAAATAACCTAAAATAGCATGAAGAACCTTCAAGAATCGAGAAGAAAGCCAAGGAGTCTGTGGACCTCCTAGTGAGAGGGACGACTTGCGGTTTCTTAAAAAACAAACACTCTCAAAGGTTGGAAACCTACCTTTACCTCCACACCACAATCCTCACCGCAAAGATAAGGGATTGGAAGAGATAATAACCCTAAAATTGCAAGGATAGGAGGCTTCAAGAACTCCTTGCAAGGGGGATGGAAGAATCAGCTCAAT
>CM039473.1:8933207-8972458 GCA_022433065.1 Begonia loranthoides
ATGTTCTCGAAGAGAAACAAATTTTGTATTCAATCAAATCTGCTCCTTCCTTCCAAAATCTGCTCTTTCAAAGAATCCCAAATCTTGACATTTCCTGCAAAATAGAAGCGAGTTAGGAAAGCTATGAGTTTCTTGGCTCGACTCCCTGTGATAGGACCCTGGGGCACATCATTCTCCCTTGGTGATTGAGGATTTGACCTCAAATCCAAAGAATGCTACGATGTATCCCCATAAGAACTCGTCCTCACCATGATATGGTGACAAATCTTAAACGTTGAAGGTGGACGAAACTCCATAGTCCTCGGGTAGCTCGATCTGATAAGCATTATTATTTATATGCTCCAATACTTTAAAGGGACCATCAGCCCTCGGCAATAGTTTGCACTTATGATGATTAGGAAATCGATCTTTCCAAAGATGCAACCAAACAAGATCGCCCTCCTCAAAAATAACTTCCTTTCTCCCCTGATTTGCAAGCTTAGCATATTCCAAATTTTTTTTCTCGATACTCTTCTGGACTTCTTCATGCAATAACTTAACTAGCTCGGCCTTCACAGCTCCATCTTCACTAACCTAATCGGTCACTGGAAGTGGTAAGAGATCCATAGGCGTAAGAGGATTGAATCCATATACTACCTCAAATGGTTTATGTTGAGTAGTTCCATGTACACTCCGGTTGTAAGCAAACTCCACATAAGGCAACTATAAGTCCCAATCGGTTAGTTTTTTACTGAGTACCGATCTTAGTAATGCTCCCAGGGTACGATTAACCACCTCCAAGCCCGTCAGTCTGGGGATGGAAAGAAGTGCTGAAGAATAATTTAGTACCCAATTTCTGCCATAAAGTCTTCCAAAAGGAACTTAAGAACTTTGTATCCCGATCTGACACTATGGAGCGTGGAACTCCAACCAAACGAATGATCTCCTTAAAGAATAAGTCAGCTATATAAGAGGCATCATCAGTTTTATGACAGGCAATAAAATGAGCCATTTTGGAGAATCGATCCACAACCACCATTATAGAATCTTTGGCTCGGGGAGTGCGGGGAATTCCTAGGATGAAATCAACACTGATTTCCACCCAAGGATGAGTGGCCACAGGAAGTGGCATATAGAGACCTTGTGGAAGGACTCGACTCTTTGCTTTCTTATAAACAATACATCGATCCAAAATCCTTTGCACGTCTCGACGTAAATGACGCCAATGAAAGTGCTCTTGAATGGCTTCAATAGTTTTCTTACTACCGAAATGCCCTGCTAAACCGCCACCATGAGCTTCAAGGATTAAAGCTTCCCGAAGACTGCATATAGGAATACACAACTTTCCATTCTTAAAAAGAAAGCCATTCTCCAAGAAGTATGGAAAGTCCGGTTTGTGTAAACAATTAGAGTAAATACTCCCAAAATCCTTATCCTCCGAATATAGCTCTTGATCCAATTTAGACCAAAAAGTCTGGTATTAAGTTCTGTCAACAAAATAGAACGCCTAGAGAGAGCGTCTGCGACCTGATTAGATTCTCCCTTTTTATATTTAATAATATAAGGGTAGCGTTCCAGAAACTCTACCCATTTGCCATGACGACGATTAAGCTTACCTTGACTACGGATGTGTCTCAATGCTTGGTGATCGGAGTAAATAATAAATTCTCTAGATAAGAGATAATGTTGCAAAACATCCAGTGCTCGGATGACTGCATAGAATTCCTTATCGTAGGTGGAATAATTGATGGCAGCTCCTTTTAGCTTTTCACTAAAATAGGCAATGCGCTTACCTCATTGCATAAGCACCGCGCCAATGCCCAATCCAGAGGCATCGCATTCAATCTCAAAAACTTTGGTGAAGTTCGGGAGCACAAGGAGAGGAGCATTGTATAATTTCTCTTTAATAGATTCAAAGCTAGACTGGCAAGATGAACTCCACAAAAAATATTTTCCTTTCTTGGTGCAATCAATAATAGGGGCCATGATTGAACTGAACCCCTTTATAAAACATCGGTAAAAGGATGCTAAGCCATGGAAGCTCTAAACTTCTGAGACACAAGTTGGAATCGGCCATTCCTTGTTTGCCACTATTTTTGATTCATCCACTTCCATCCCGTCTTTAGTAATGATAAATCCCAAGAAATAGACTCGATCTTGAGCAAAGGAGCACTTCTTGAGATTGCCAAATAGTTGAGCTTTCCTTAATACTTCTAATAACAACTGCAGGTGTGAAAGATGACTGGAGATATCCGAGCTATAAACAAGTATATCGTCGAAATAAACGACGACAAACTTTCCCATAAAATCTCGAAGAAGGTGATGCATCACTCGCATAAAAGTACTAGGGCGTTAGACAACCCAAATGGCATGACTATCCACTCAAAGATCCCATATTTTGTTTTAAAAGCCGTCTTCCACTCATCCCCTTCACGCATTCGAATCTGATGATACCCGCTTTTCAAATCAACTTTCGAAAAGATGGCAGCCCCACTGAGCTCATCTAACATATCCTCAAGCCTGGGGATCGAAAAGTGATATTTAATAGTAATTTGATTAATGGCACGGCTATCAACACACATCCGTACCGATCCGTCTTTCTTGGGAACCAATAAGGTAGGTACTGCACAAGGACTAAGAGACTCTCGAATATAACCCTTGTCAAGTAGTTTCGCGACTTGTTTCTGAAGCTCTTTGGACTCGTCAGGATTTAATCTATAAGCTGGCCAATTAGTAGAGGAGCTCCTGGCAAGAGATCTATCTGGTGTTCAATTCCTCTTAAAGGTGGTAACCTGAGGGTAACTCTTTTGGAAATATGTCTTCGTACTCTTCAAGCAATTCCATTACCGAATCGGGAATAGTGCCCAATTCCTCCACTCTTTCCCAAAATAACATGAGAGTAATCGGTCCTCCTTGCATTAAGAACCTCTTAAGATCCTCTTTTGTGATTATAAGAGAATTTTCGGTTCTATTCTTGTTCATGCTCTCGTAGTCTTTAGCAATCTGATCCGGTTTGAGAGGAGCTAAATTCACAGTCTTCCCCTTGAATTTAAAGGAGTAATAGTTAGAATAACCATCATGCTTTGTCTTCCTATCAAATTGCCAAGGTCTTCTAAGTAAAAGATGGCTAACCATCATTGGAACAACATCAAACGTGGCCTCATCCTCATAGCCACCAATGGAAAATGTCAATTTCACTTGTTTGGTAACCATGATCGGATCTTTGTCATTCAACCAATTCAATCGATAGGGAATGGGGTGGACCGAAGTAACCAAGCTCAATTTTTCAACAACCTCTGATGATATAACATTAGTGCAACTACCACCATCAATAATCAAAGAGCAAATTTTTCCTCGAACTTGACAACGAGTATGGAAGATAGTTTCCCGCTGTAATTCCTCAACTTGAATTTGGATAGCCATAGAACGCTTCATCACAACAAGTAAAGAACCCTCAGGAACGTAGTAAGTCTCTTCCACGTCTTCTTCTTCTGTTACTATCACACCCTCTTCTTCATCTTCACTGATTATCTCATTACTTCCCGTTTTAAGAATCATTACCTTTGCATTCGGACATTGAGAGGCTATATGACTGAATCCCAAACATTTAAAACACTTGATATCACGGGATCTAGGCTTGTTAGTATTAAACAAGGGCTTTTTTTCTTCATTTCCCTTCACGGCACTAGGTTTCAATTCTCCCTTTTGGATTGGTTTTGAAGGATTGACGCTTTTAGTGAAAGGTCGTGACATGCCTTCCTTTGCTCTCCTTTTTCTTTTTCTCTCAATCCTCAAGGCTAATTGTACCACATCATCAAAAGTAACATAAGATTGCAAGTCTACCGTTTCACCAATCTCTGTGTAAGCCTCTAATAAAACGCGCAATGGTTTGCTCCATTGGTTCAACCACATTACAACGTATTTTCAATATTTCGAACTCGGTTAAGTACTCATCCACAGTTAAAGTACCTTGCCTCAAATTTTGCAATTGTAGAAACAATTCTTGCTTATAGTATGGAGGCACAAATCATTTCCTCATAAGTGCCTTTAAAGCTTCCCAACTACGGACTTCTCCGTCACCATCTTTCCGCCTTTGTGTTTTTAAATCCTCCAACCAAATACTAGCGTAGCCTGAAAATTCCAAGGCCACCATTCGAATCTTGGTCCTTTCCGAATAATCATAACATTCGAAAATACGATCCACCTTTATGACCCATTCAAGAAAATCTCCCCCATTACTAGAGCCTTTAAAATTAGGGATAGAAACTTTAACATGCCTCATTTCATGATTACCATTTGATCTCCTTCTAGGGCTCGGTGAATTCAAACCCTTGGGTTCCTCCCAATCTTTGTCAAATACACTAGCATCACGCCCTCTAGAATCATTTGAAGTACTAATCCTCCTTCTAGGTCTTGGAGTTCTAGGACCCCGTACATGATCATTATCGAAAGATCCAATTTTTTGCTGCAATTTGAGGATCATTTCGAACATCTCCCTCATGTAAGGCTCGGTTGCCTCTTGATTTCCCTCGGGTGGTGGTGCACTAGAATTATTTCTCATTTCTCGAGGATTATGATATTGAGCACCACTTCTAGTACTCATAACTAGTCTTATAAATCACAATGATGGCAGCAAACGTGAAAACGGCTCTGATACCAAATGATAGGTTCCAAGAATCACCTAGAACACAATATTCAAATCTGTCCAGAAAACTATGAAACCCGGACAAGTAATACTAAAACAGAAATAATTCGTAATTCCCATGCGAAACTTGAGCTAGAATTTGGAGGATATCAATTTAACATTTGGAACTCAATTATGTCAAAAATTCATTACAAAAACTACTCTGGATTAGTAGATATAGCCGAAACAATAGAACCTTGAAATTAGGGTTTAGAGCAGTTAAGATTTACTGTCTATCTTCCAATTCGAATATCTTGAATTTCATACAGCCAATAGATCCCAAATTTAAAGGGCAAATAACTAGCTCTGAATAGAACAACTTTTCAGAAGGAACCAAATTGAAATGAATATGGCAAAAGTCTCAAAACAGGACCTCAAATCGGAAATCCAGCACCCAGAAAATTAAACAGATTCAGTGGCAATAAAACATTCCATCAATAATTCATTCTAACTTGCATTCCATGAACGAGCAACCAACGGCAGATTATCAGCATCTAAATAAGAGAACTTCAAAGTAACAAATAACCTAAAATAGCATGAAGAACCTTCAAGAATCGAGAAGAAAGCCAAGGAGTCCGTGGACCTCCTAGTGAGAGGGACGACTTGCGGTTTGTTTAAAAACAAACACTCTCCAGGGTTGGAAACCTACCTTTACCTCCACACCACAATCCTCACCACAAAGATAAGGGATTGGAAGAGATAATAACCCTAAAATGGCAAGGATAGGAGACTTCAAGAACTCCTTGCAAGGGGGAAGGTCGCGGCTATGTTCTCCAAGAGAAACAAATTTTGTATTCAATCAAATCTGCTCCTTCCTTCCAAAAAAAGTGTATATAAAACCCTAGTGTTTTTAAAATAGATCAAAAGACCAAATTACCCTTAATGACGAAAATTCGGCATGGGGTGCGGTTTTGATGCAAACTGCATACCACTCTAATACTTAATCCAACAACAACAATCAAAATAAAACATAACCAAATAAAAGTGTTGTTCAGAATAAGTCTACTACTAAATCAAAAAAAAGAATTTAAATGGTACTCATAGTCTTCAAGTCCTCACTCTTCATTAACTATTTGGAAGTCAGTTTAGGTTGGTCATCCATGCTCCCATGAGATCAGATGAAATGGAACTCCTTTATCGTCTTGTAATATCTCTTTCAAAGAATCCAAATCTTGACATTTCCTACAAAATAGAAGCGAGTTAGGAAAGCTATGAGTTTCTTGGCTCGACTTCGTGTGATAGGACCCTGGGGCACATCAATATTCTGATACAGTCCTAGTTTGACGTAACTGTACAAACTTGACTAACCTCTTAGTCTAGATAGTATGGTTGAAATATTTCTCATACAAGATTTCTTTGAATTTTTCCCACGTGAGGGTTTGAAAATCTTGTGCTGCCTTGATAGAATCCTACCAGAAACTTGCATCTTGAATTAATAAATAAGCAGCACGTGAAACTTTTTCAGACTCTTTAATCTTCGCATAATCAAACATATCTTCCTGAGATCGTATCCACTCCTTAGCCGTCATAACATCAACGATATTTCCATCAAAACTTAGAGGTTTAAGTTTACTAAATTTTTCCCACCCTGCCTCATCTGGAACCATTACTTGTCATGGGTTTCCATTTTCTTCTCTATCCATAAAACATTCTAAGTAATGAAACTGTCGTTCTACTATGGTAGTCAATCGGCCAATTGCTTTGTTTCTTTCATCCCGATTACCAACATTTTCTTGGCCAATAACTTTTTCTTGACCAACAGTCTTGTTTCCCCCATTATCATTGTGTACACGTCCTCTAGTTCCTCTCAATATTCTATTATCCTACAATCAACTTCATATTATGAAACAACAAATTAAGCAAAAAAATTTAAACAACATACTTAAACTTACAATCAAAGATGTATTCCATGATAAGTCTCGTGTTACCGGCAATCTATAGGATTATATTTGACCTTGTTATGCTCTGATACCATAAATTGTCACGACCCATTTTACATTTCTCTTTTTGTTAGCCACACAAAATTTTTGATTTTTAAAAACATATGAAGGGAAAAGAAAAGATAGCAAAAGCGGAAGTCATTCATATTTCAAAGCGTACATTTTCCACATTAAAACCGTTTAAAGTATTTGAAACACACATAACATAATTTACATTACACAGTGTTTAGTGAGTCACAACCCCCCCAATGTCAAAATGCATCGGGTAACGAAAGCACTCATCATGGCCATGCTCCTCAACCATAGTTCTTTTTTCCATCACTCAATATATACATCATTTGGATGAAAGTCATCACCTACATCACAAGATTAAACTATGAGCCTAACACTCAGTAAGAGATTGGATGAAATTATCGATGTATGCTTATGCTGACTCTATGCATATACAATCCATTTTATAAAAGAACCAATATTTTTTGTCATTCAATATACATTTCACTTATCAGTCTAGGAGAAAAGATACATCCTATGGTTCACGTTGGGTTGAACTATAAGTCAATCATGACGAGATATGAGTTACATCATTATTGGCTCTCCCAAAAAGGATCGTTGTTGATCCACTTCATCTCCAACACCTATTTATGTTTATTATTTTATTTACTTTACAATGCATATGCATGTAAACAATATCGTATCATGCTTAAATCGTGATGTATGCCATGTATATATTCCATTCAATGTTTAATCATACGTGCAACAGTTTATCATCAGAATGCAACTAGTAATGTCACCAAAACAGTACTTTGAATAACAACAAACAACATTATCAGCAACAATATCAAACAACACTATTCACAACAATATGAAACAATCCTCAAAACATAGTATCTTGCGATGTAGACCCTAGTGGTCAAGCATATACATTTCTTTTATCTTGTTTCTTATAAGCTTTCACACTTGCAGTATCTTCTTGGCCAAATACACCTTCATAATCAATAAACATTCATCAAATTTCAGGATGAGGTCATAATAGTTCACATATACAACATTATCAATTTTGCTCCAATTTTTATTTAACTTTTTCATTCCATAACTTTCTCATTTCTTAACCAAATTCATCAATTCCAAGACCTATACTTCCATTAAGATGTCTTTAATAACATACTCAAATGACTTAGCTCATAAATTTTAGGAAGGCAGTCAACACTTGTCAAGTATATAACCTATTCGATTTCACCCTTTTTAACCTATTTTCTTCTTTTATCTCTCTCTCATGCTCATATTCTTATTAAATTCCTAACCAAATCATGGTAAAACTTGACTTACCTTGATCAGTCGTAGCAAAGAAGAAGGAGAAGGCTGAAGAGAAAACGTGAGAGGATTTCTTTCTATTCTCATGCAATTGCCTACACTCTCATGTTTTTAACCTAACATCCATCCCTTGTCGTACAGCTAGCAGTAGGTGTTGCTGCGTGAACCATGGCTGAAGTCTCCACACCTCAACACCTCCAATTGGATTGTGAAATTCTTTAAAACTTCCCGGTGACTTTTGGCATTTCAGTCGATCACCTCCCTTTGGCTATCGACTGGAAAACAACCCTATATCCAAACTTTGTGTTTTCTTCGATAAACCAGTCAAACACATTCTTCTGATTGATTGACCACAACTCCTAAGCTTTACAATCTACATAGGCATTGATCGACCGCCCTTCCTTAGTCAATTGATAGTAATTTTTTGACTGCACAATCCTATATAGGCGCTGGTCGTTCATCGATCGACCTCTCAAAATCCTTATTTTGATTTTGTAATGAAGCTGTTTGACTGCTATACCTATTAATCAACCGCTTCTTCACCTGAGAACTTCGTAAACCTGTATTTCACATAAAACCCATTGATCATCCCTTCCCTTGATCAACCACTATCCTTACCAAGAGTTCCATAGCCCTTTGTATTTCACTCCACCTCATGCCCTACAACATATTCTCAAATATATACTGCACAATATCATCTTCAACATATTCACATTTATATGTCACTAATTCCAAGCATATTTCATTTAACAAATCATATAATTCACATGATTATTTACATTGAACACATATAAATCTTTTAGATACTACAATAACAGAGCTAACGGGATTATCCCCCATAGGACTAACCTTTGAGATAACTTGTCATCAACTTTTTGTATTCTTTCTTATGTATCTTAAATTATGTTTTTGTCTTTCTTACATGAAAACATATGTATTTAAATCATTTTTGTTATTTTCTTATAAAATATGATGCATGAAACATACATGATACATGATAATAGTCTAACGTGTATGAACATACAACAGTAGGCATATCCTCGAGTCAATGAAATGTAACATATAATTCAATAGTATCATAAAAAACAATGAACATAACTTTAAATATATCCTCCACAATGTCTCAATATGAATAGTAAGCAAGCAATAAGCATATCCTCAATCAACTGCCTATAGGCATCACATCATATTATCATCAAAACATTTTTTCAATCCATAATCAATAGAAATAATATCCTCAAATAATATCACAACATGAATAGTAAATTACAGATTTGATATGGCATGTCAAGAGGCGAGTTATGCTAGCACAAATTTGGATGACACTTTATGTGATTTGAAGATGTCATCATCTTGGTTTAAGTGTTTCTTAAACTCGATCAACATCAATTGATGAATTTACCCTTGATGATTTTTATAGTTTGGTGATTAGTATATATATTTGGGACGGGCAGGTGAGACATCATTGAAGATCTTCTTTAAGAGTATAGAAGAGGAAGATTTGAATATTTGAAGATATGAAAATTGATTCATTCCAGCAAAATTTGTCTTGAGGTGGAGACTGTTAAAATTCAAGATTTGGAATTCTTTTTTTTTTTTGTCGGGCGGACAAGCACAAGCTATAATTTCTCTCATAGAATTCATGTCAAGGTGGAGATTATTAGAGTTCTGTGTGACCTAAATTCTATTGGGTATGCCGAGTGCGCTCATATTGTAGATCTCATTTAGTGTTTTGTTTTCTTGATAAATTTATGTAAGATAGAATCATAAAATTTGTAGTTGTGTTTCAATTTGTATAGTAGATTTGTTCATCTGTTTGTGGTTTTTTTTTCTCGAAATAGTTTTTCACGTAAATCTTATGTCTCGTATCCTATTTTCTTTCTTTGGTTATCATTAAATTTCTAACAAACCTAATGAACTCAACCAAATCATGTTTTATAGCTATTAGATCATAAGGAATTTTCCTATGAAAAACGCGTGCCAAAGGTATGTTCTTTTCCCTTTGGTGTAAGATTTGATCTTAAAAATTTGTTATGATCACATATTATTATTTACATTCAGAACTATCTACATTTGGTTTTTGAGTTTTAAATATTATTTTTAATGGTAAATGAGGATAACCTACGTCGTTGGTGTTAGGAATGCCCGCAAATTTCTGTCATGCATAGGATACTAAAAATCCAACAGTGAAAGGTTGTTCTCCAACATAATTGGAAAAATGACAAACCAACCATCATACTATGTGATCAATGACAAGTCAACTACTAAACTTTTTTTGCTAACAAATTAACCACTAAACTATGGGAAAAATTCGCCACTAGCATCGCTATCACGTTTACCGTTAAATACAGTGACTTCGATTCATGATGGCTATTCTATTAATTCGTCAAAGCTCAATAGTTTTAAAAAATTAATCTTATAATATTGATAGCCCGCCACGGATCATATACGACCGCCGCAGGTTGCCAATTAACTGTGGTGATCTATACCAAGATGCCGTGATTGACTATAAATCGCGTCGGCTTAATACTGATCCACCGTAGTTCATAGTGCCTCGTTCTACATATCCAGAGCCCTAGTACATAAGAATCACATGTGAGGTCTGGTGAGATCACCTCGAACCACAGAATCCTCGGCGACACTGGAAGCAATGTCAGAGTAGAGCTCAACAGCGATGTTCTGATGGTTAAGTACTACGGTTTTCCTGGTGAGCAAGACTAAAGTTTTTGTCTTCGATGTTTTGGGAGCAGAAAAGAGGTCATAAATTTGGAGGCTAGGTTTTAGCCATTGTCCGACAGTTACAGGACTACGAGTGCTCTGAGGCGATCACATACAATGGAGCGCCTCAGAGCACTCGGAGTCGTGTAATTGTACCGATAATGATCAAAACTTAGCCTCCAAATCTGACACCTCTTTACAGCTCCAAAATTTACAAACATCAACATCTTCATCTTGCTTGACAGGAAAACCATAGTACTTAACCCTCAGAACATCACCATTGAGCTCTCCTCCAACCTTACTTCCAGCATCGCTGAGTACTTCGTGGTTTGCGGTTAACTCGCTAAAGCATCAGTTAAGGGATGCCTACCAGGAAGAATGCATGCCTAAAAAATGCAAGGTGAAATGACGTTTCACATAGAGTGCTATAACAATGTTCACACTTGCTCGAGAAAAGATGAAAAGTCGTCATGCCTCAGCCAAACGGGTAGCAAGCGGAGCATTAGTTTTGCATCAGGGTGAGTCCATCCAATATGGAATATCAGATAGCGGGATTAAGTGAGCAACCATACGAGGATCAATAGATAAACTGTGTGTCGAAACCAGATATACGTCATCTACAACAATTTCTTCAAGGCAGACAATTAGATGTTCCTTAAGAAACAATACAAATGCTTGATGTAGTTAGAGCACACCAATTCTTAGTGCACAGGTACATGATATGGTTATAATAGAATTTGGTTTGTGTCTGTCATGCACATATGCATGATATGGTTGTAATGGAATTGGTAAATTGGTTTGCAGTTTTAATGCACATGTACATGATATGGTTGTTGATGATGAATGGAAATTGAATAGTATGAAACTGTAAAATTAGAAACGTTTCCTGAGCCAACATTTCACTTTTTGATCGATTGCATTTCAATTTGCTTGAATCTGTGAAGGATAGTTATGCACCGGTTACTCAACCCGCAGCGGATCAGTATTAATCTGCCTTGGTTTATTGTCAACCCGCGGTGGATCAGTATTAATTCACCGCGATTTATTGTCAACCCACACCGGGCCGTATATGATCCACTAACATCGATGTCACGTTTGCTAATTTCCAATCGCGGCGAATTGTCTACTAATCTGCCGTAGCTCAATATTTTTACAAAAATAAACTAATAATACTGATGGCCTATCGCGGATCAAATATTGTCACTGCGGATCATATATGGTGGTCGCGGGTTGACTATAAACCACGGCAGATTAATATTGATTTGCCACGATTCATCATGCCCATCCACCTTGTACAAATTCAATGTACACTCCTCACAATTTTGTTAGTGATTAGCGAACTCTAGAGATTGGTGAGAGCTGAAGTGATCTGCATTTTGGCAAAGTTGAAGCATTTTTTGAATATTAAATGGCGTCTCAGAGTGTTGAGGAATATGTTGTTAACTATCAAGTTGAAGTGGGGCCCACGTCCATAATTTTTTGCCAATGAGGTAGATGCAATTGGAGACGAAGTTGCCATTATGTTGCATTCCATCTCAACAACTCTACACGATGAAGACAAGGAGGAGATCCATTCATTATGTGAATCCAGTAGAGACGAAGACATGGACATGGCTGAGAGTAGGCTTATATGCCCACTACAAGCACAATGCACCTTCGCTAGTATGGGTCTTGGCAAGAACTATAGTTCACTGAATAAAATTAGAGAAGAAATTGTTGATCAAGCGTTAAAGAATGAGTATGGGATAAAATTCACCCACAGTGACACTCATCAGTTGAGGGTTGCCTGCTAGGAAGGATGCACGTGGTGGATGTGCGCTTAAAAAATGTAAGGTGAAATGACGTTTCAAATAAAGTGCTACAATGACGTTCACACTTGCTCGAGAAAGATGGAAAGCCGTCATGCCTCTACTAAATGGGTGGTAACGCATTACTTGAAAAGATTTAAAATTCAGGCCGACTAGGGCATTTCTTAAATAATTGAGACAGTCAAGAAAGACTTAACGTCAATATCACACCTAGCCTTGCTAGAAGGGCAAGAAATGCAGCCCAAAAAATTAACGAAAGGGATGACAATGAGCAATATAAGCTCATATAGTCCTATTCTAAGGAGATTCAGAGGTCTAATCCTGGAAGCTCGGTGTGTGTTAACCTTAAGATGAGTGCATTTAAAAAGATGTACATGTATTTAGCCGCATACAAGATGGGCCTGCTCAATTGTAGTAGACTGGTTATTTGTTTAGATGGTTCCACTTGAAGGGAGTGACTCTGGGCCACCTGCTCACTGCTATCACCATCGATGGGAACCATGGAATGTATCTAATTGCTGTAACAGTGGTTGAAGCAGAAAATAGGGCTTCTTGGAGCTAGTTTCTAGAATTGTTGCTCGATGATCTAAACACCCTGACCAGCAATGGGAGGACAATTATTTCTGACAGACAAATGGTGTGGTTGATTGTTTTTGCTTTCTATGTTTATGTTATGCATTGTGTACCAAAGTTTGACTCATACTACGAATCTTTATAGGGGTTAGTGGCAGCTGTCAGAGAGGTGGCAGACTAAGCAAACCATTGGTTTTGCATCCAACACCTGTATGAAAATTTTCAAAAATAATTTAAAGGTAGGTTGTTTAAGGATGCAATGTGGGTCGCATCTAGAGCTACAACAGAGAGGTGGTTTAAAAGAGAGACGACGAAGTTATTTGTACTTGACCCGGCAGCCCACAACTATCTACGAGGAATAGATGTTAGATGCTGGGCCAAACATGCCTTCTACTCTATCCCCAAGTGCCACATACGCCTCAACAACCTTAGCGAGTCCTTCAACGCCTGCATCCTACCAGTCCAGAACAAACAGATTCTCAGTATGTTCGAGATCATACAAAAGGGCATCATGGGAAGGATCATTAAAAAAAAAGCAAAAAAGATGCGCGCTCGACAGACCTTTTTTGTCCGTAGATCAAGAATCGGCTTGCCAGACTACAACTTTTAGGTTGCTATTAGAGTCTCCAGATTTTAGGCACTGCCCAATTTGAGGTCAGCAATAGTAGCAAACAGTACAGTGTCGATTTGGACAAGCGTACGTGTAACTGTTACTGGTGGGAGTTGACTGGCATCTCGTGTGTCTCTGCAGTCCCGTGTATTCAATTCATGAGGAGATCTCTTGAGGACTTTGTGCATGCGTACTATCACTGGGAAACACATATGACGATGTACTCCCACTTTTCCACCCCGTCAATGGACAAATCATGAGGCCTCCTATGACGCATCTTGATCCAATTATCCCACCCCCATTTAAGAGGTGGCCCGAAAGGCCACGAAAATGAAGAATACGGGATGTGGACGAGGACTCAAACCAGACAAAAGACATCTGAACATGACGTGTGGCTAATGTGGGGGTGTGGTGCACAATTCCCGCACATGCGAAGGTAAAGGCCCAAAGTCTAGTGCATGTGACGGCAGAGGTGACAGAGGCAGAGGAAGAGGCAGAGGTGGCAGAGGAAGGTCGGAGGGCACATTTATGGGTTTCAGAGTCCTCGAGACAACCTCGAGATAGTTCCTGACATAGTTCACAAGACAGTCCCCGGGAGAGTCACCGAGACTGTTCTCGACATAGTTCTTGAAACGCAGGTGAGCCCATTATCATGTTTATGTTTTCAAGTATTATTTGAACTATGCTAATTTCATTTGCAATGTGTACTACAGAAGTATAATGCGCAAGGTCCACAAACATAAACATACACAAATGTGGACCTTAACCTTCATTGATTAAAGAAGATGACGCTCAACGAAAGTGACTATTACCAATAGTTGTAATTTAATTGATATATTGTTTTGATAAATTTGGTTGTTGATGATGAATGGAAATTGATAAGTATGAAAATGTCAAATTGATAACTTTTCCACAGGTAAAAATTTGAATCTTTAATGTAGAGGTCTGACAGGACGCGGCGGACGAATACCTCATCATGGCAGATAGTTATCGGGCCATCACGGCTCGTCAGAAAATTTGCAGCGGCTCTTTTGTAACTGTGACGGTTTGTCAACTATCTGTGTAATACCTTGGTTTTTTTATATCAGAATTTAATAAGGATAATTGAAAAGAAATTGGTGATTTTTGGATTAATTAGAAAAATATCGGGGTATTACCAATTACGTATTCATAAGATTTTAATTTATGGGAATTCATTGGATGATAATTAGTATTAATTAAGTGGGGAATTATTAATTAACTGAAGATCAATTGAGGGATTAGAAATAAAGGAAATTTTTATGGGGTTGGAGGAAAACCAGTTCAGGTTATGGCTTTTAGTTCTTTTCAGTCTCTGCTGGTTCGGTTCAGAGTTAAATGGGAAGAGATATTTCAATTTGGCCTTCAGCCATTCATGCAGAGAGAAATGAAGGAGAAAGGAGATCAAGACTGAGAAGAGATAGAGAGTGAGCGAATGAGAGAGGAACGACAGGAGAGCGCAGGAATGGCAACGAAGGGCTTGAGCTTGGTTGGGGCTTCCTTGTAGTGTGCTCGTCATCCTGGTGAGCGGCTAGATGGCATTGTGGGTCGCAGCTTCGTGTCGGTATTGGAGTTCCAGCTTCGGGTGAGGTGTAGTTGAGGTATGCCTAGTCGATTTTCTTCCTCCTTTGTATTCGGTTAATTAGGAATTGGCAGGGACGATCGAAGCTGGCGATTTTGCGACGAAACGATTGAAGGACTGGCGGTTCATGCTAGATCGGCTGAAGGCCTGGGTCTAGCTTGCTGTTGGGTTCGAACCAGCTCATCCGTTGTTGGTTTTTGCAGTGATGAAACTGACAACTCAGTTTGCGAAGATCTTGGTGATGGTAGGGCTGTGGCAAGGCATGGCCAAGGTAGGGAACGACATGCCTCCTAGTGGAGTAGAAATTCAATGAACAAATGGTAGAAAATGAGAAAATGAGCAGAGTGCTCCCTAGAGTGAGTCGAGTGCTCTCTGGAGCTGGTGCTAGCCGAGAAGGTGAGGTCTCTTCTCTTCCATGTTAGACATTTAGTTCCTGTTTTAAGATTTTGTATAACTCTAGCAACATAGAATAATATTTGTAATATGGTTGGATGGAATAGTCTGTCATTTGGATTTCTGAAGGAGTTTATTGGATGGAATAATCTGTTGGTTATTGTTAAATGGAATGAGTTATTAAGTTTGTTTTCTCTGTGAATCATCTGTGATTAGTATGATGATAGAAATGTGTCCTGGGTTTATAAATCTCTCATGTTGCTGTTGTTGAACGTGGGAGATGATTTGTGATTTTTCTCTATGGTCATAAGTATGATAAATATGCTTCCTGTTAATTGAAGTCTATATTCTGTGAGTAAATTCTATTTGGATAATGGAACTATCCCCACTTTCCAGCTTTATTATATTGGTAATTGTTGCGCCTTGGCGATGTGTTGCTAGATTTCACTCTTGTTTTATTTAGTTCTGAATTTTCAAATCGATTGGATGATATGTTCCATTCATTCAGGTTCGAGTCACTAATCGGAATAATTATATTATGGAAATTGGGTAATGTAGTTTTATGACTCGATTTGGATATTGTGATTAAGCGTTGATTTATGGACCGATAATTTATGGGAAGTTACGTTGGTAATTATGGGTCTATAATTCATAAATGGAATCACGTTGGCCTTCGCTACGTATTAAACTTAGTTCTAGATGTTATCAATCATGATTAATTAATTAAGCTACGTTGTAATTAATGAAGCGGTTTCGTTTAGGGAACTCGAGTAGATGAAGTATAAGAAAAAAAAATATAAATGAAGGTGAGACTAATAAGTCGATTAATTGATGTTATTAATGATAGATGTTTTGATTGTTTAGGTACCAAAAAGAAGAAAGATAATATTAATTGTTGAATGCTGTAAGGAAATGAGGTAAGTGATATGCATGTTTCTTGGACTTCTGGCCCTATATCGTAAGAATAGGATATGCATGTTTTGTTGCTTACCACTTTCCCAGCATGTCTATAGTTTTAATAGTACGCTTCGTTGTTTACCATTTTATAGCATGTCTACAATTATTAATCTCATGTTTCATTGTTTACTGTTTTATAGCATGTGTACGGTTTTATAGTACGTTCTGTGAATCGCACGTTGAATGTTTATTTATGCTTTCAGAAACTGTATGCATTCACGAGCATCATGCATCACGATTTTCAAAAGAATACAAAAATAGATTTTATGCACGATTTTAGAAACAGATAATGAACGAATAACGAGCAATAAAAAGTAAAGAGAAAGAATTAATAAATAACAAAAAGTAAAGTAAAGAAAAGAAAAAGGTAACAATATGATGTGAGGTCGTTTAACTCCTTCGTAGGCACGGTCGCTAGTGAGCTTTCAGATTATGCCTTCGTCGCTAGCAAGCTTTAAGATTATGCCATTGCTGCTCGTATCTGTTGTAATGTCCTTGGATTATGCTGGGACAGTCCCTGGGTTATGCTGGGACATAACGACCAATGATTAGCTAGCTTTCAAATTATGTCTTGCTGCTATATCTGAGGTAAAAGACGAAGAGAACAACAAATGGTTAGCTAGCTTTCAGATTATGTCATTGCTACTATACCAGAGGTCATAACAAAAAATAGAAATATAATGATGATGAAAACGTAAAAGACACAAAGATAAGAAAAAGATGAGAACAAAAACTGCATAATGTTTTTAAATGGCACAACATAAGCATGTAGGATGTTAGGTATTATCACTTAGTGAGCCTTGGGCTCATAGTTACGACTTGCAATATAGGTACAAGTAGGAGAGAAAATGACAAATAGATTAGGGAGCAGCTGAAGAAGGATTTGCACGGTCGAGGCTTGTGCCTGGTTAGGCTAACGAATGTAAAGAGGATTTGTAAAATATAAAGTGAACTATTTATGCTTCAGCTACGCTTTTAAAGAAAAAGGATTTTATCAAATTAGTCTTACGCTATTTAGTATTTCTTAATTGAGTTATTTATGCATCTGCTATGTTTTGAGAAAAGATCTTACACCTATAGTTTTCTACTATTTATAACAATTTCTATAATGAGTCAAAGTAAAAGGTTTTTAACGGTCTGGATATAAGAAGAGCACTATGATCATATTTTAAAAAGGTTTTAATGAAGATTTAGTCATTTTACAAAAGTTTTAAATTTCACACATTTTTAAGAGGAAATAAATAGCCGAGTCGTAATAGTGGGTATCAGAGCAACTATGTTTTAAAATTGATCCGGGTACTTACAGTTTACCGTGTTTTAAAAACAATTATGTAAATTGCTCTAATACAGTTGGTATCAGAGCAACTATGTTTTAAAACCATTCTGGGTACAGTATTTGAAAAATTTATTCTGTAATTGCTCTGATACAGTCACCTACAGTTAATTGTGTTTTCAAACCGATCCTGTAAATGCCTACCAAAACAAGCTTCAATGTGGAAATACTCCATCAACTGCAAGTAAGTTACTAAATTTAATTTTTCAAATGTATAATTATTTTATTCTTCGACGTAAGGTATCATGGTTAGAGGACGATGAAAGGTTGGGCAAGAAGGAGATACGAGTGGTGCGTAAGAAACAATAACTCAGTTGACTACGTTAATGGAACGACAATCATGTCAATTGGATAGGCAGTCTAAAAACTAGGAGAAGTTGATGGAAATCATGGTGCATGGAAATGAACGAGTTGTGGAACAACGTATGGCTGGGCAACCAAATGTAAGTTGGGAGAAGCTTCAGCAGTTATGGCCACCTCAGTTTGATGGGAATATTACTGATTCAGACAATGATGATGTAATGACCCAGTTTTTTGTAAATTCTTTGAAATACGTGAAATTTAAAACTTTTAAAATACCATTGAAATCGCTTCTAAAACAATTATCAGAGTGCGTCTAAACCGAACCGCTACCAACCTTTCGCAAATCGTGGTATACTGTGAAATGTCACAGATATAAAATCATTTGTAAAATGTAGTGAAAGCATTATGAAATCATTTATTTAAAACATTATAGAAGCGTAAATAAATCGTTTAAGGAAGAAATACTAAACAAAGCAAATATTGCTTGTAAGAGATGAAACTAAACAATTTAAATACGATTTAATAACAACCGTTTTTCTATTTAGCTCTCTTTTTTAGCTTAGCCAGCCATGAGTCCTGCGCTTGTAAATCCTTCATCCCTGCTTTATTATCTGATTATCATCTTTCGCATTTATTCCTAAGTTTGTGCATTTATTCCACGTACTAGTATCTATACCTACACCATAAGTAATACATGAGCCTAATGGCCCAGTAAGGAAAAGGGTTTTATGCAATTAGGTTTATGACTCTCTTTAGTTCTTTTGGAATAGGGTCACCCAAACCATTCTTTTCATTACGTTCGTTGATTCTTTACTCGTACTTCAAGCTGGAGATTGGAGAAATCTATGACGGTGTAGATCTTTGTCGGCTTCAACCACCTAGAGTAGACAGTCTCGCAATCCCGACAAGGGAAAGGTAATGTTCTCTTTTAAATCTTGACTACCTGACTGATCCGTACTTACCCTACCATCCCCCAACTCCCTTTTCTTCTTTTTCTCTTTTTCATCTTTTAACACTTTTGCTCATATAATGCATGTGTGAGTACCACTGCCAAAGTGGCACTCCCTATTAGTTTCTATTAATATGATGCATGACCATACATTCTCAACCTAACATAATGCATGATACTTTATAATGTACAATTAACAGAAATTAAAGTGTGCATTGAAATAAAAGTAACTATAATTGAAATTGCACATGGAATGAATAACAATAATTGAAAGCACACAATAATTGAAAGCACACAACAGTGGACAATTATAATTAAAAGTGCATAACAGAAAACAAGAATAATATCAAATTTAAACAATGGATAAACAATAAAGGGCGATAAAGTAAACATGCGATCAATTTACAATTAACTAAACATGCTTGTTAAATTAAATAAAACTAAACATGCTCACACACTTTGTAAGATTAAGCTAACATGTTCACAATTAATAATTTAAATGGAAACATATTTTAGACGATAAATAACTGCAAACAGGAGACGTGCTCATAAATTCAAAATTCTTATTCTAATTGATTAAGCATGCTTTAATTAATAGTCTAGTTTATTATCCTAGTTAATTACATACTCAAGATAATTACATGCTCAAGAAAGAATTACAATTATTATCCTAGATGATTTAAACATGCTTTTATTCAAGTTAGTTAATTAATCATGCTAATAATTATTCTAGATTATTATTCTAAGTAGTCGTCCTAGTCGATATTCATGCATCAAGAATAATTACGATTATTTAAGGAAACAACCAATTGACTAGAATTATCGACAGTTAGTAAATCAGACTTTAATTCACAAGCTTAGATTAATTAAATTGTTCACATCTTTAGATTAACTAAATTGGCTAACATGCTCAATTTATTAACATGCTCAGGATTCTAGTTAATTACTCTAGTTATAATTACTCTAATTCATCAACAGGCTCAAGTTTAGTAAAATTACTGGGTAAACATGCATAAGTAATACTTGTAAATTAGAATTCTGATTAACAATTAAATATGCTTAAAGCCTTCTTAAGTTAACATGCTAGTTAATTGGACATGGATATCAACAAAGGAAATGGCAAAACGATATATATATATATATATATATTTTTTGAATGAAAGAATGACAGCTGAATTATCATATAGGATGTAAACTAGATAGCAAGTAAGTAATCAGTAACAAAACATTTAAGGAACTCTCAACACCTTTCATGATCCTCACCATTCATACATTCATTATTCTATACTCATCACATTCAAACCTCAAGCATTCATCCAAAGCAATCCACGTGAAACAATGGAAGTAAAGAAACAATGGACAGTAAAGCAACCTATCCTATCAACAAGAGGAATAATAAATAGCAAGGAATCAACACAGGAAATTTTAACAATAGTTCATCCAAGGAAATTAACTGTAACGACCCAGATTCTTCCTTGTCTTGAAAGTACGTTAAAAAATTTTAAGCTTTTACTAAACGATAAAATTTAGGAAAACGTTATCAAGAAACCCTTCCATATTTAAAAATCAAAGTGCCAAAATCCGATCGTTACCAACTTGCTAAAACAGTTACTTACTTAGAGAAGAAAACTATGGTTAGATAATTTAGCAGAAACGTAATTAAAAACATTACTTAGAGCATTAATTTAGAAACCCAGAGTTTGAGCTTTCAAAATGAAGTCTACATAATAATTCGAATAAATATTCAAATAAGGGTAATAAGGGAAAAATTAACGTTCACAAAACCAGTTCGACGTTAGCCCTTACAAAATTTACTTCTTTCTCTTTTCTTAACGTCGTACTACTACTCCGTTGGCTTCACCTCCAGATCTACAACAGGCCCCACGGGAATGGCCTCCTCTACTGCTGGGAGAATTAATTCATTACCTACACCACAAGTAAGGACATGAGCTTTCAACCCGTAAGAAAATGAGGGAAAACAAATGCATGTCTCTCTTTAGTTTCTTTTGAAATGGGGGCCACCCAAACCAATTCTTTTCTTACATTCTTTCTTTCGTTGGTTCTTTACTCGTACTTCGAGCTGGAGATTGGAAGACCCATATGGGATGGTATAGTAGGGCGGAGTTAACCTCCTATGGGCAACTAGGTCCCGTTCCCTTTGAGGTAAGGGCATTGCCTAATTGCCAGACTAGGGCCGCTACTCATCTGCCTCCCAACTCCCTTATTCCTTTCTTTCGTCTTTTCTTACCATTTTACTATTTTTACTATGCATGTGAATACCACCCCGAGGAGGTACTCCCTACTTTGTTTCTATTACATGAATGTATGAGCACACTCCTGCCTAGACTCGCACATAGAAGGATATCAACAACAATACTTTAAAGAATCTACAATAAAATGGCATAACATAACACATAAGGAAAAACAAGGTGTATTCACGTGGAATGCCATGATAACATGCCAAATGGTTAAATTTAAATTAACTAAGCATAATTATCCAAACACACAAAACTTAACTATGATTAAGGAGTGATGAAAATCTAAAGCATGTTTTATCATCGATCTCAAATAAGGTGGCTAACAGTCTACAAGCTATTAAATGTAATGGAATCTTATAATAGGAATTTAACAACGGAACAAATTTATCGACATATGGCAGCGTGCGATTATCGAAATAAATAACGAAATGGAATAAGTATCATTCTTCTGAACGACTAAACAATAGTGAATAATAATAATCAAAATGAAACAATGAAGCATGCTACTTAAATGATGATAAATAGCAGAAAATAAACGCTAATCACGCTTTTAAATCAACTACTACATTAGCAAAATATTAAGAATAGAACAACGAACATGCGTTTGTAATAATTATCTAAAACATTGAGTAATAGACAGCGAGGCATGCTTCTCTATTGACTAGGAACAACAGTGATGAAAATCCTAACAGAACAGCAAAAACATACTTCTAATCGATAATGGCAGCAATAAAAGATGTTGAAACGAACAGCGAAGATATGCTTTCAATCAATGAAACAACAATAAATACCTAAGTGATGCAACCTAGCATGCTTACTAATCATCTAAGTATAGCCGTACATCACAACAACTATCATGCTTTTAAATCGACTATAAACAGGAGGAAATAACTACAGTTCATGCTTTTAATCTACCACTAGCAGCAGTCAAATATTGAAACGAAATAGTGAAATCAATAATGAAAACGTGAAGCATGCCTTTTTTATGACAATATACAGCAACAAAGAAAACTGAACGTATTCCTCAAAGGACGACTATAATAGCAGAAATAAGCGAAACTAAACTACAAGTCATGCTTCTCAATGGCAAATCATGACAGCAGTGTAATATGAACAAGTTAAAACTATAGATCATGCTTTTCAACAGCGAACATATAGTAAACAAAACATGTTAACATGCTGAACCATCCGCCACAACACCACAACACAGTTGAGCGAGTTAATACAATGTATGACTATAGATTTGAAACGAGTCTACTTATATCTTAACAGTGAGTATGAAATATTACGGCAATGACAAAACGAGAAAGCATGCTTTACAAACTTGTCAGAATTACTAAGTGAGTAGAAAACGAACATAGTAGTTGTATCAACAGCAAAGGCATTACAATGAATATACTTACAAGGAATAAATTCTAGAGTTAAGCAAGAATAAGGTGCAATAGCAGGTTATCAACATAACACTTAGTGAAATGGAATCCACATTAAGCAGGAAATGGAGTGTAACCACAACCAAGGCAAAACAATGCAACGTACAGGCCCACATCATTGATAGAGAACTTCTTAGCTCCTTCATCGACTAAGCACTCTTCAGACTTAATATTCCATAACTATGAATCACACAATACAATAAGGCAAATGAACTAACATTGAGATATACAAAGAGCAACTACAAGATAAAACATCTACAAAGCAGTGAGAAATCTATTAGAGATAACAGTAGAAGGAAAACAACAAGGATGAGTGAACGAAGATTCACAGAACTACTAGAAATCAAACCACTATGCACACACACATCTACTTGGGTGTAGGACCTCCTCTTGGCCAAGACTACACCATTCCCTTACCTCACTAATGAAGATGTAATGGACAGCAACTCCTCCTCTTTACTCTACTCTTCTACTAGCGACACTCTAGCAAGAAAACGAAGAACAAGCCAGGAGAAAAAGGTGAAAGCAGAAGAAATAGGGTTCACCCGGGGAACCATTTGTACATGTGGCAGAGGGAAAACAATGGACAAATCCCTGTTGGTCGGTCTGGGCGTGCGATTTTGTGTCGAGAGGTAGCGAATTATTGGTTGGGCATCGCTTTCTTCTCATTTTAAATATGTTCTATCACTGATCTGCAATGATTCAGATGAGTGCGGATGAAATCTTCACGTCTGCATTCATCCACAAGAGTAGATTTTCCGTGGGTAAACTTTGACTTCGGACAAAAATCGGCGTCCCCACCTTTGTCCGTACCATCCACAGTCGAGGTTCGGATGCCGTTTGGCATCCGCACATGTCGTCCACACACGTTTAAAATCGAACAGATCCAATTCGGATGAGTTTGTCCTTGTCTGCATGTTTCGTCCGAATGTGTTCAAAAATTAGGTAGATTCAATTCGGACGACTCTTCTCTTTGTCCGTTGTCGTCCGAAAGTCCCCAGACTTGGACAGATTCAATGCGGACGCGTCCTGCAATCGTTTGCATCGTCCACGCCATCGTCTGCAACTCCTCGGCATAATGAAGTTAGGATGTTGGAAAGTGTCCCAAGGTCTGGGCAACGTTCCAGGTGTTTTTCAGACAACACCTCGTCCGTAAAGGCGTCTGCATACGTCCTAAAGGACCAACAGCCCATTTCCTAGGCATTTTTTATTAAGTTTTGTCCAAATTTGATTTCCACAAAATTATACGTCACAACTTAATGCATATAGGGACGATGCAAATACATATATTATGCCAATTTTTACCTCCAAAGTTTGATTACATCATTTAACGGAAAGATTTAGGATCGGGTTGTTACACTAATACTATTCTAGCAACAAAAAATCATCCAAGAAATAACAGCAGCAGATCACCAAGGGTCTATCAACTAACAGTTAACTAACAGCAGTAATGACAAGGAAATCACAGAACACTATAATTCTACAGAGCATTAGCAAGACTATCAGCAACAAGGAGCAGAGTTAACAACCTAGGGAATATCACAGAGCAATAAACACAAAGCAATGACAACCTAAAGTAGTAATTCACAGAACCAATAATAATCTACAAAGTAATAGTATTCTATTTTGTCAACCACAAAGAGACACACTCACGCACCCCTACTTATGGTGTAGGGCCTCCACAGGCCAAGACTAACCCAAATCCTTACCTAAATGAAGAAAACTAACAGGGACAACAAGGACTCCAACGTTGCAGCAGCTCCAGGAATGACAGAAGCTTCAGCAGCTCCAAGCTTCCCTCATGTAGCTCACTCCTCTAGCTCACTTTCAAACTCTCAGCTCACTCGTTCCACTCACACGAGCTCACAGGGGAGAGCTCTTAGACTCTCCTCTCATGTAGAAGAAAACGCAACACAAGAATAGGAAGGGAGGGGAGAATGGCTTATACCTCAAGGACGAGGTAGGAAGGGACACCTATGGGAGGAGAGGTCGCCTCCAGCCAGGGGTAGGTCGTGGTCTACGAGTCGAGGGTGGGGGAGAGTCAATTCTATCGAGGGAGTTAATGGCTACACGACAAATTTCATCATTTTCACTCTAATTTTTTGTATGTCTGGGCTATTTTGGACGAGTGCGAACGCATTGGTCTTGTCCGCATTCGTCCACCAGTGTAAAATCCTTAACACTAAATCACTTCCTCATACGAGAACTGGCGTCCTTGTCCTCATCCATACCATTCGCAGATGACATTGGGATGCGTTTTGGCATCCGCATGAAACGTCTCCACGAGTCTGAATCTGTCCATAAATTGGACAGAGTCAATTCGGACGTAGCCAATCCACATCCACATTCATCTGCATGCGTCTGAAAGTGTCTAAGTTTGGATAGATTCAATCCAGACCCGACCATCCGCGTCCGCATGAACTTTCATGCATCCGCTGTCTCGTCCGAAACGAAAACAAAGGCAGGGGCGACCTTTGGGATGCAAAGACAGTGTCCCCAAGCTGTCCCAAAGTGCTGGGACGTCGTTCTATACATTTGCATACAAGGAACAGTGTCCGTGGGGTCATCTACAGTCATCCGGAAATGAACAATCTAGCACTTTCTTCACATTTTCCCACATAACTCTTATCCCATAACACTTTCCTCATAATTACATGTCATAAAATAACATGTAACCATAAGAAATGTAATATCCTAATTACCATATTCTTCAATTACATCGCATGTACAGGGATTCTAGATAGCCAAAGATGTGACTACAATGACTTGGACGAAATTCAAGAAAATCTTTTATGGGAAATATTTTGATTGTACAACAATAACAAAGAAGTTGGTAGAATTTGTTCAGCTACGACAGGAATAATCAGTTTCAGAGTATGAGTGCAAGTTTGAGGCACTATCACGATTCGCCCTGTGCATGATGAATAGTAATAAGTACAAGGTACACGACTTTATACAAGAACTTAAGACGGAGATTCAAAAAGGTGTGGTGGTATCGGGAACACATGATGTAGCCTACTCAGAGATTGTATTAAAAGCTCTTAACATTGAAGAAATAAAGAATCGGATCTCAAAACAAAGCAAGTCCGTATTAAAGTTTCAGCCGCATTCACGGGAAGAAGGGTGCATGTCCAAGAGAATGAAGCAATCCTTAGAAGAAGGAAACCAACCGGAGGATCGATGCCCAAAGTGCAGGTGAAGTCATGAAGGAGAATGCTTGGCTAAGTCACGTCAATGCTTTAAATGTAGGGAGACTGACCATTTTGCTAGAAATTGTACAAGGATGTGATAAATGGATGGATCGTTCTGGTACTGTTCAAAAGGACCAGGAAGTTTGGCTGAACTCACTCAGATATAGACCCAAAAACGGATACAGATACAAGAACAGAAACAAAAATGGATACGGAAATGGTACGAGTAGAGAAACTGAAATGGAAACGGGAACAAAAACAAAAACAAAAATGGAAACAGAAACTAAAATGAGTTTCTATAAATGAAAATGGATACAGATATAGATATAGATACAGATACAAAAATAGGCATGAGAACGGATACAAAAACATGTATGATTACAAATACCGAAACAGATATGAAAACAGAAACAGAAACAGAAATGGAAGGTCTAATGAGTGATGTTGCGGCTTGCTCTGGGAACGTTCGAATGATCTTTGAAGAACAAGAAAAACTAAGTTAGGAATGCAATGAGTAACATAGCGTTTTGTTAAGTCGAGGAACGTAGTTGATGTAGAAGCCTAAAATCATTGAAAGATGGAGGATATGTATGGGGAAGGAGGATGTCAGATACTTATGTGATGAAGTAGTTGAGAACTATCCAATTTTGGTTTGGAAACTAACAAATAATGGTTCCTAACGATTCAAAGGTTCCAACGACGACTCAAGCCATCGTATTTCGAAGAGGACATTTAGGATCAACAAGTTTGAAGGATGTAATTGAATAAAAAGTTGTTCATGTACAATTGGTTCTAGGAATTTTATGTATACTAAGGATAATAATAAGATAATGTTATGAGGAAGTTACGATTGGCAAGAATCTACTTTTAGAATTAAGGTTGAATGATAAGGTACAGAGTTTAGAAAATTCGATATCCTTAGCTATTAGATAGCTAAATAAGAGAAAAGAAAACAAATGAGTTTTCTCTATAAAGGATTTTTCACGAGGAATTAAGAACATTTACTAAAATGATACATTAATTCTTGGAGAAAAAGTGAAAATACTAGATCTTTACGAGATAAATGATGATTTAGGTAAGGAGTTAACCATTGGGTGATATGAATCTTGCTTAAGGAATAGGAAAGTGATTGCATCAAAGATGTTTTCCTATAAGGGTGATACAATTATAATGGGTTTTTGGTGTGTTGAATTAGTATTTTGATACATAAATAGATTTTTGGTGCGAATAAGATGAATAAGTTATGGTGGTTAGTAATATTATTGGATTAAAGGAAGCAAATTTTTGGGACGAAATTTATATAAGGGGGGAGGAACGTAATACCCCAATTTTTTTATATCGGAATTTAATAAGGATAATTGGAAAGAAATTAGAGATTTTTGGATTAATTGGATAATTATCGGGGTATTACCAAAGACGTAATCGTAAGACTTTAATTTATGGGAATTCATTAGATGATAATTAGTATTAAATACAGGGGAGATTATTAATTAAGTGAAGATTAATTGAAGGATTAAAAATATAGAAAATTATTGGGGTTGGAGGAAAACCGGTTTGGGTTATGGCTTTTAGGTTCGGTTCAGTCTCTGCTAGTTCGATTCATAGTTAAATGGGAAGAGATATTTCAATTTGGCCTTCAGCCATTCGTGTAGAGAGAAACGAAGGAGAAAGGAGATCATGACTGAGAAGAGGGAGAGAGTGAGCGAACGAGAGAGAAATGATGGGAGACCGTAGGAATGGCGACGGAGGGCTCGAGCTTGGTCGGGGCTTCCTCACGGTGTGCGCATCATCCTGGCAAGTGACTAGATGGCATCACGGGTCAGGGATTAGGCTCGGTATCAGAGTTCCATCTTCTGGTGAGGTGTAGTTGAGGTATGCCTAGTCGATTTTCCTCCTTCTTTGCATTTGGTTAATCGGGTGTTGGCAAGGACGATCGGAGCTGGCAATTTCGTGACAAAATGACTAAAGGACTGGCGGTTCATACTGGATTGGCCGAAGGCCTGGGTCCAACTTACTGTTTAGTTCGAACTGGCCCATTCGTGGCTTGTTCTTGTGGTGATGAAACCGACAACTCGGCATGCGAAAGGCATGGTGATGGTAGGGTTGTGGCAAGGCATGGCTGAGGCAGGGAATGGCATGCCTACTGGTGGAGTAGAAATGCAGTGAACAAATGGGAGAAACTGAGAAAATGAGCAGAGTGCTCTCTAGAGTGAGCCGGGTGCTCTCTAGAGTTGGTGCTAGCTGAGAAGGTGAGGTATCTTCTCTTTTGTGTTGGCCATTTAGTTCCTGTTTTAAGATTGTGTATAACTCTAGCAACTTAGAATAAATATTTGTAATCTGGTTGGATGGAATAGTCTGTCATTTTGGATTTCTGAAGCAGTTTATTGAATGGAATAATCTGTTGGTTATTGTTAAATGGAATGAGCTATTAAGTTTGTTTTTTCTGTGAATTATCTGTGATTGGTATGAAGATAGAAATGCGTCCTGGGTTTATGAATCTCTTCTGTTGCTATTGGTGAACGTGGGAGATGATTGGTGATTTTTCTCTGTGGTCATAAGTTTGATAAATATGCTTCCTGTTAATTGAAGCCTATATTCTGTGAGTAAAATTCTGTTTGGATAATGGAACTATCCCCACTTTATAGCTTTGTTATATTGGTAATTGTTGGGCCTTGGCAATGTGTTGCTAGACTTCATTATTCTTTTTGGATTTTGAAATAGGTTGGATGATATGTTCCATTGTTTCGGGTTCGAGTCACTAATCGGAATAATTATATTATAAAATTGGGTAATGTAGTTTTATGACTCAATTTGGATATTGTGATTAAGCGTTGATTTATGGACCGATAATTTATGGATGACGTCACGTTGGTAATTATGGGTCTATAATTCATAAATGGAATCATGTTGCCTTCACTACGTATTAAACTTAGTTCTAGATGTTATCAATCGTGATTAATTAATTAAGCTACATTATAATTAATGAAACAGTTTCATTTAGGGAACTCGAGTAGATGAAGTATAAGAAATAAGAATATAAATGAAGGTGTGACTAATAAGTTGATTAATTGATGTTATTAATGATAGATGTTTTGATTGTTTAGGTACCAAAAAGAAGAAATATAGCATTAATTGTTGAACATTGTAAGAAAACGAGGTAAGTGATATGCATGTGTCCTTGTCTTCGGGCCCTACATCGTAAGAATAGGATATGCATGTTTTGTTGCTTACCGCTTTCCAAGCATGTCTACAGTTTTAATAGTATGTTTTGTTGTTTACCGTTTTATAGCATGTCTACAGTTATTAATTTCATGTTTCATTGTTTACTGTTTTACAACATGTCTATAGTTTTATAGCACGTTCTGGGAATCGCATGTTGAATGTTTATTTATGATTTCAGAAACTGTATGCATTCACGAGCATCATGCACCACGATTTTCAAAAGAATATGAAAATAGATTTTATGCACAATTTTAGAAACAGATTATTAGAGCACAACCAGGGCAAACTTGATTCTGTAGACTATTGATAACAAAAGACTCGTTGTGGAATACTCCTCCTATTGTAAATGAAGTTTTACTTTTAAAGGTACTTATGTTCATTAGAGTTATTACTCCCTGATTTAAAATGTAGAGAGACAATACTTAAATGGCATGAAGAGCGAGAAATAATATACCAGTTCCCAATGAAAGAGATAAAGCCCTTAGCCGTATTGCTAATGTAATTGAGCATCAAGCCCAATTTATTGAAAGGCTCATGGAGATCAGGAATGGTGGAAATGGCAATGACAACGAAAATAACCGTGCAATTGTAGTACCTACAGATGCCGGCTGGGAGAAGTTACAACGACTTAAACCCCCTAATTTTGATGGGAATATTACTAATATCGTTGGAGCTAAGGCATGGATACGCTCCGTTGAGAATATGTTTGACTATGTGGACATACGAGAGACCAAAAAGGTGAAATGTATCACTTATTTTCTGACCCACGATGCACAATTATGGTGGGATTATGTGAAAACAACATTGGACATCCATACTTTCACATGGGAGAATTTAAGGAAGTATTTAATGAGAAGTATTTCAGCTTTACAGTCCAGAACCAGAAGATGATGGAATTTATGAGGCTGCGCCAAACAGGGACTGTATCTGAGGACATCTGTAGGTTTGAGACGCTATCGAGGTTTGCTCCACACTTAGTCAATGACAATGGGCTTAAGGTTCAACATTTCTTGCAAGGATTGAAGATAGAGATTTTGAGAGGAGTCAGACTGGTTGGCATTCGTGGTGTTCCCTATATACAAATTGTGGCCAGGGCACTGGATGCCGGAGATGTGGAGATTATTGCCACAAGGCAATGAGAATTTAATCAACGGGCTAGACGGAATAACCAGAGCTTTCAACAGCGTGGGGCTCCACCAACAAACCATGGAGTTAGGAGACCACAAGACAGGATACACATCAAGGGTGTGACAAGTGCCCTGTAATCAAAGCAACTGTCGTTGCACCAAATCTATGCTCTATATATCGGAAGAGCCATTCTGAACCATACAAAGTGGGGACAAATGTGTGTATTAAATGCAGAAAACTTGGGCACATAGCAAGGAGTTGCCCAACTTTGGCTGGCAGTGTAGCTCCGCGTGTGTTCTTACTGCAAGGGAATTATAATGTGGAGGAGGAATTGTCGACGGTCATATCAGGTACACAATACAATTGTTATACACATGCTTTATAAAGTTTATTATCTGTAATTGTAGAAATTGTGTGCTTCAATAAATAACTTTCCTAATCACCATAGATACAACATATATTAATAATGTGGCCGCTTATACTTTATTTGACACTGGGGTCACTCATTCCTTTATCTCAACTCAATTTTTCTTAAAGGCAAATTGTTTCTCCGGTATCCCAAAGAATGGGTATAAGGTACTCATACCTTCCAGTGGATATTTGGCTACTAATGGTATTCTTGAAGATTATGGTATTCAAATAAATGGCCAGAAATTCCACGCTAATATGATCGTTATAAACATAAAGGGTTTGATATTATCTTGGCATAAATTGGTTAACTTTGAATTGTGCAATTATTATTTATGCAAGATGAGAGGTCCATTTCCATCCTCTCGGTGATGAACAACACGTTTTCGAGGAGTCAAGGAGAAGGGCAAGTTAGTAGTCATTTCTACACTAAAGGCAGATCAATTAATGAGACACAGATGTGAAGGATTTCTCGTAAATGTTATGAACACCACGGTCAAGTTAGAAATTAAAGTTGAGGATATAATGGTGGTTTGTGATTTTCTAGATGTTTTCCTCGATGATCTTCCTAGATTACCTCTTGCTAGGGAAATTGAATTCATGATAGATCTGCATCCTGGCGCGGAACCAATTGTGATAAATCTGTATTGGATGGCACCAGCTGAATTACGTGAGTTAAAAACTCAACTTGAGGAATTGGTTAATAAAGGGTTCATTCGTCCGAGTTTCTCACCTTGCAGAGCTCCGGTCTTATTTGTGAAAAAGGAAGATGAATCATTATGAATGTGCATGGACTATCATGAATTAAATAAAGTGACGATTAAAAATAGATTCCCTTTACCCTGAATTGATGATCTATTCAGTCAATTGCGTGATGCTTGTATCTTTTCAAAAATTGACCTCTGTTTGGGGTATTATCAATTGAGAATTAAGCAAGAAGATATAACCAAGATGGCGTTTCGAACCAGATATGAACACTACGAATTTATGGTAATGTCTTTTGGACTAAAAAATGCCCCCGCAGCTTTCATAGATCTAATGCATTGGATATTCAAGGATTATTTAGATAAATTCATAGTCATCTTTATCGATGATATTCTTGTGTACTCCCAATCTGAAGAAGAACACAATGAATATTTAAAGATTGCTTTATCTAGTTTGAAGCAGCACCAACTTTATGCAAAGTTTTCTAAGTGCGAATTATGGTTGAAGGAAGTCAGTTTCCTTGGCCACGTTATTTCTAAAGATGGGATTGTTGTTGATCCTGTGAAGATTTGAGTAATTGTTGAATGGGTACAAGCAAAGAGTGTGAACGATGTTCGAAGTTTTTTTGGTTTGGCTGGTTATTACGGCGATTTATTGATGGGTTTTCAAAAATTGTGATGTCTCTTACCAGTTTAATCAAGAAGAATGTAAGATTCTTGTGGTCTGAAGAATGCGAGGAGAGCTTTCAGGAACTGAAACGTTAGTTGACATCTGCACCTGTGTTGACCTTGCCAGTCAAAGAAGGAAATTTCTATATATATTGTGATGCATCCAGATGTGGACTTGATGGTGTTTTGATGCAGCATGGAAAGGTGATTGCCTTTGCCTCGAGACAACTTAAACTCCATGAGACGAATTACCCTGCTCATGATCTTGAGCTCGATGTTGTGGTTTTTACACTAAAAATCTAGAGAAATTATCTTTATGGGCAACGATGTGACATCTTTACAGATCATAGAAGTTTGAAATATATCTTCATACACAAGGAGCTAAATATGAGGCAGCGACGCTGGCTCAAATTTGTAAAAGACTACGATTATGAAATTAAATACCATCTTGGCAAAGCAAATGTTGTAGCAGACGCTCTGAGTTGGAAGGTTGCTTTGATGAGTATCACATGCAAGGAGATGTCAACTGGATTGAAGCAAGATATGCAAGAATTTGATGTGCAGTTAGTTCCGGAACAACTAGCAAATGTTTTATCACCTTTAACACTTACACCTTCGATGCTGGAGAGAGTTAAGGAAGCTCAATTGAAGGATGCTCAATGTCAAGATTTCAAACTCAATCCAACTCTCCCTGAGTTTCGAGATTGCTCCTTATCTACTGATGGGATTGTGAAGTATAAGAACATGTGGTATGTACCTAATATACTTTTACAAATATCGATAATGAAATAAGCACATTCTTACAATTTTTCTATCCATCCCAGGTGTAATAAGATGTATAAAGATCTTTGAGTACATTACTATTGGCCGAAAATGAAGTTTGACATTGCCTTCTATGTTACTCATTGTCAAATATGTCAACAAGTAAGGGCCTAGCATCAATGACCAGGTGGAATGCTTCAACCACTGCCTGTACCTGAATGGAAGTGGGAGCATATTTCTATGGATTTTGTAATCGGATTGCCAAGAACTACGAAGGGACATGAAGCGATATGGGTAATTATTGAAAGACTGAAGAAGGTTTCCCATTTATTACCGGTACGAATGACTTTCAAAATGACTCAATTTGCAAAATTATATGTCAAGGAAATTGTGCAAATTGGATCAACTTCATTGACGGGATCTACGATTCACGTCAATGTTTTGGAAAAGTTTGAACAAAGCTATGTGTACCAAATTGAAATTTAGTACTACCTTCCACCTGCAGATTGATGGCCAGAGTGAGCAAACGATCCAAATATTGGAGGATATGTTGCGCACCTGTGTCTTGGAATATCAAATCGGATGGGAAAAGATTTTACCGTTAGTTGAATTCTCCTACAACAACATTTTTCAACCGACCATTGGTATGGCACCTTATGAAACACTATATGGTAGGAAATGCAAATCCCCTCTTTACTAGAGTGAAGTCAGTGAAGATAATTATTATGGGCTTGATATGATACAGTAGACGGCTGAAACTGTGACCATTATTTGACAGCGAATGCAGGCAGCCCAAAGTCGCCATAAAAGTTATGCTGATAATTGTCATCGAGATTTGGAGTTTAATGTTGGAGATTGAGTCTTCCTAAAATTATCACAATTCAAGGGTGTTATGCGGTTTGGGCGCAAGGGAAAACTCAATCCACACTATATTGGCCCTTTTGAGATTACTGAAAGAATTGGCAATGTGGTGTATCGCTTACGCCTATCCGATGCTATGGCGAGAGTGCATAATGTATTCCATGTATCTAGGTGAAAGAAGTGCCTCGGTGAGACCATTCACATGAAACCTCAGGAGCAAATCAGAGTACGCACTAACTTGAGTTATGAGGAGAAATCACTTAGAATTTTGGACTCTAGTATAAAGAAGCTGTGAAATAGGGAAGTTCCTCTCATTAAGGTGTTATGGCAAAACCAAATTGATGAAGAAGAGGCCACATGGGAAAGAAGATATCACATGGAAGCCAAGTATCTAGAGCTCTTTACATAGCTAAATTTTGAGGACAAAATTTTTGTAAAGTTGGTGGAATGTAATACAGCAAGAATATTTCCCAATTTAATCGATGTATTTAATTTTAGATAATTAATATATATCATGTCAAGTGACAGTATGCATTAAATTGTGTTGGGAAACTATGGGGTTGATATTTGGAAATAATTAAAGCGTGAAAATGTAATGAAAATTGTGTAACATGAAGAATTCGGATGCATGCGAATGATATGTAGACGGGATATCTCGTCCACAAACACTTTGGGAATATATGAGGATGATTTTCTACGTCTAGGTCATTTCGGACGGGTTCGGATGAATGCGAACGCCTGCGGACGGGAAGAATTCGACTTAGTCTTGGGCGCCGCAGACGAATGTTGAGGATGCCTTTCTTCGTCAGAATTTGCCATTCAGATAAATGCGGATGAGTACGAACGATTGCGAACATAGAGAATTTGAATCTGTACAATATTTGGACACTTTTGGACGAATGCAGACGAGGCGCAGATGCTTCCTCTCTTCCGAAAGGTTAAAATTAACCGAGAAACCCATTTAAATCTGATGATCTCTCTCTCCATTTTCAATTCCCCCTTCAATTTTTCTTCCTCCTACAGCACGACTTGAGCCACTGAAGATTTCCACATGTCTCCAAAACACTGGACCTCCCTCCATTGGAATGGGAGTTCACTGCTTCTCCCTGCAAAGGTTATCCCTCGTTTCCTCTTTCTCCCTCTGTTTATATGATGCAGAAGTGGGCTACGTTTGGCGGTTATCCTACAAGCTGAGCTGAGAGGGAATGTTATGTTTTGGTGAGTGTGGGACATTTAGAAAGAAATTTGAGTTTTATTTGGCGTTGGAGTGTTGATATGTGGAAGGGAAGAGTAACTATAGAGTTAGAGCTACAAAGTACGGGTTGAAAATTCACTCTCGAATTTCTATAGAATTGAGATAAGGATTTGGATGATGTAGTTGGCCAGAGGAGGCCCTACATCATGGGGTTTGTTTGATTTGTTGTTTCCTATTATGCTTTCTATTCTAAGTTGGAATTTAGCTCTGTGAACTATCATTTGGATTTTAGCTTGTTAACTGTCAATAGAGGATGATTCTGTTGTTCCTGAATTCTTGAATCCTTATACCTGTCAAATTAAACTTGACTTGTTTTACTTGCTCTGTGACTTGCTCCGTGTGAATTTATGCTGCTAGTGGTATCAAGGAGTTATTTTATTAATGCATAAGTTATTGTGACTGGTGTTATGGACATTTATTTTGCTGGAATATGATCTGTTAGTATAGTGGAATGTCTTCTCTAATAAGGAAAGATTATTGCTTGAATTGGAATTTTGTACTGTTCAGATTAAAAGTTCATCCAAATGGTTACTTCCTTGTTTTGAAAATGGTTTAGTGATATGTAAACAGAAATTATTCAAAAATAGCATACGAACTTCAAATATTTCACTATTAATATGGATTAAATTGACAGCAACTCATAGTTGTATTTCGTTTATAAGAATATTGGAAATTGTTGTGTTTCTTTTATATGAATATCCTGTGAATTCTTGTGACAAACATGCATCATCTTAGGAATTATGAAACTGTTTACATATTGAATGTCATGATTAATAAATGTAAAGAGGCGTGTGGGGGTTTAGGTGATCGGTGTCATTCCATCTGTAGACTACTCCCACATAGGGAGCGGTAAGAGAGATGTGAGCTATATGGAATCTAGAGTTCACTCTTCTCCTGTTCTGAAATCCCTAACGTCTTTCACAAAAGAGTGGGTACCAGCATATGGAACACCCCCGATGGATATATCTCCTTATTGGAGTGACTAGTTATGCCACATGACCCTAGGGTGAATCTCACTCTTGGTTTCCAGAAGGGATACGGCTCCTTTCTATAATGCATTGTATGATCATGCATAACATTTGCATTACATTTCATTCTGATTCTTGCTGGGATTTAGGCTCATTGTTTTTCCCCCATGATGTAGGTGACGTTTTTGATACTTGTGATGTACCAATCGAGGAGGAAGTGTTCCAAGAGGATCCCTTGGGTTATCAGCTGATTTGACCTATTGGTTGTGGTTCACCGGATGTTGGTATTTTGATAGTGTTATCACTTTGTCACTTTGTTTTGAAAAGTTGTAAACGATCCTTAGACAAGGACTTTTGGGAAACAATTTACACTACGTTTTGAAATCTAATTCTCTTTCCTCTCAATTTACTCTGAAATGTTTTCTTCAAATTCAAATTGTTTGTCTTGCAATTTGGATGTTGACTAAATTAAACGAAAAATTTTTGCGTGATGGATTTGAAATAAGGAAAACAGTTTTAAATAAACGGGGCTTTACACAGATAATGAACGAATAACGAGTAATAAAAAGTAAAGAAAAATAATTAATAAATAACGAAAAGTAAAGTAAAGAAAAGAAAAAGGCAACGATATGATATGAGGCCGTTTAAGTCCTTTGTTGGCACAGTCGCTAGCGAGCTTTCAGATTATGCCATCGTCGCTAGCAAGCTTTCAGATTATGTCATTGCTGCTCGTATATGTTGCAATGTCCTTGGATTATGCCGAGACAGTCCCTGGATTATGCCGGGACATAACTGCCAATGATTAGCTAGCTTTCGAATTATTCCATTGCTACTATACCGTAGGTCATAACAGAAAATAGAAATATAATGATGATGAAAATGTAAAAGACATGAATATAAGAAAAAGATGAGAACAGAAACTACATAATGTTTTTAAAGGGCACAACATAAGCATGTAGGATATTAAGTATTATCACTTATTAAGTCTTAGACTCATAGTTACTACTTGCGATGTAGGTACAAGAACAAGAGAAAACGACGAACAGATTAGGGAGCAACTGCTGAAGGATTTGCACGAGCGAGGCTTTTGGCTAGTTAGGCTAACGAATGTAAAGAGTATTTGTAAAATATAAAGTAACACTTTATTAATTGTCTTTAAATGAAGTATTTATGCTTTCGCTACGCTTTTAAAAAAAAAGATTTATCAAATCAGTCCTACCCTGTTTAGTATTTCTTAACTGAGTTATTTATGTTTCCGCTATGTTTTACGAAAAGATCTTATAACTATACTTTTTTACTTTTAGAACAATTTTGATAACGAGTCAAAGTAAAATTTAACAGTCTAGTTATAAGAAGAGCACTCTGATTATATTTTAAAAAGGTTTTAATGAAGATTTTGTCGTTTTATCAAAGTTTTAAATTTCACGCATTTTTAAAAGAAAATAAATATTCAGATCGTTACAATTTGTGGTGGACCATTTTAAAAAAATTGAAAATTTTGCAAGAGTTTTGCTTGTTTTTAGTCTATCCCCCTGCGACATTATCAAACACAAATATTTTTTTCCAATAGATATTATCCAAATAGAAAAAAAAAACATGAACATGTAAAAAGTCAATGAATTCTTTATTATGTACAACAAAGTCAGTATCCCTACACATCTCAACTACCCTAAGCCGCCTTCTTTCGCCAGGTTTTGGTCGCAAATTCGTGATTGCAAAAGGCATTTGCGGGTCCACATATACATTGGACACTTTGGTGTACAATGGACCCTTCGTGAGTACATCATCGTGATGGTGGAAGTCTTTCTTCTGCTTGCAATGTCAAATCACCTCCAACCCCTCACTCACTGAAAGATGCCATGCGGGCTGAAATACAAAGAGATAAATCTGCACATAAGCATAAAACAATATGAATCTACACAAGGGAAAAGATATACCACTCTTTGTCTGTTGGCGCTATGACGACAACAGAAAACACCCTTGCTTTAGGTGTGATGGAAATGCAAAGAAAGCATGCATTAGAACTGTTGAAACATGAACGCCAACTCGAAAATGTGACAAATTTACTTACGTGAATCCATCCTATTGTAAGGAGTGATTTTTCCATTTGAACTTCCCAGTATTCTTCTTTGTTCACCGCATAACATTGCATACAAAGAATGCAACGCACAGATGAGTACTAATATAACACATTCTGAACTACTTAATGTAACAACACGTAATTCTCACAGTGTTTGTTGTCCCTTTCTGATGCGGGAGGATGATCTCAGTGATATTGTACTCATCCTCGACCAGCTTTCCTGAAAGAATTATGCACATCTCAACGTTCTTCCAAGTATTTCCATACACATACTTTAGGAAAATATCCATCAGTTGACCCGGCTGTAAAAAAAATTTGACAATAACCCATCAGAATAATAAGACATGCATAAGTGCAGGCATACATATATAACCAAATCGAAGATGTACCACACGCACAGTTTTAAGTGGCGGAGGCTGTGATCCACCCGACGCAGCTGTCTCCTGCACCTAGGCAAGCACGACAGGAGGAGCAAGTTGGCCTCTGAGGGCAATGGTGCTGCAAATTTCATACACGTTATTATGTCGTATTCCAATAAAGTAAATAATGAACTTTGCATAAAAAGTAAATGACTTACAAGCAGTATGTGTCTTCCGTTGCTAAAGTGGACGATGGAGAGGCTGCTAAAGGGGCTGCTCACTGCTCCATTCTTTGAAATGCTGCCAATATTTTATGATGCCACTCCTCTGCTCGTGCCTCCATTTTGTGACGTTATTCATCCATTTTTTTAATTTGGAGCAATCCTATTTGAAGGTGCACCTCCATCATTTCTATTCTACTCAGCGCCATTTGATGTAGCTCCACCATCATGCGCATCCAGTCGAACATCTCCTCAAGCATTGAAGTAAAATGAGATGTTTGAGGAAAGCGGAGTTATCGGTTGTGGAGCATCCTCCTCCATGTGCTGTAGAGGTGATGTTGGAAGCTGTTCCTCCGAGGGAGCTGAAGGCTGAGCCACTGAGGGGGATGTCGGTTGTGGAGCATCCTCCTCCATGTGCTGTAGAGGCGATGTTGGAAGCTGTTCCTCCGAGGGAGCTGAAGGCTGAGCCACTGAGGGGGATGTCGGTTGTGGAGCATCCTCCTCCATGTGCTGTAGAGGCGATGTTGGAAGCTGTTCCTCCGAGGGAGCTGAAGGCTGAGCCACTGAGGGGGATGGA
>CM039473.1:8972856-9122002 GCA_022433065.1 Begonia loranthoides
GGGGGGGGGGGGGGGTCTCGCTTCTTCGGGCTCTTGGGTACCCATTTCCCTCCAACTTTGCTCACCCTCATTCGGTCCACTTTCAACCTGTTGTGTACGTTTGTGGCCTTCTCTTCAATTCTCGGCTCATCCTCCAAGATCGGTACCCCAGACTGCTCAACAATCCTCTAAATGAGCCAATTGAATGACAGACTCTTGGCCAGGTTGTTTAGCATCTCATGCATGTGACTCAAAATGACATATCCGATCTCTAATTTTTTCTTGGTGAACACCTTCTCGAGCAAATAGAGATCTATGCAGCTAACATGATGTCGATGTCCATCCCGAGTCAAAATGGTGTGCATCATGATGATGTGGATCACTCGGGCCATGACATTCAACTCACTGAACTTTGGCTTCTTGTACACACCAATCTCGGGTTCTCGATGCAACAATCTAAGCACTGTCAGCTCTTCTCCTTGCCTGATGAAAGGTGGCTCCCTAGACACGTGGTAATACTGATCACTTGGTCCATCCATCGCACATCCAAGCATCACGTTAAGATCGTTGGGAGTCAGCCTCAACTCTTGTCTAAACATATAAGTCCGGACCTTTAATGGCTGGGTGGACAGTTCCAAATTTGCATAAAACAACTTCACAATTCTCTCACAGTAACTTTCCTTCAATCGGCACAAACCAGCTAAACCAACCCCCTCAAACAATTGTTCAATTTCCTACTTAGCCAAGAACTCGAAGTCTACTATTCTAGAAAAAATAATTGAATGATGTTTAACATCAGTTTCATATTGTTCCTTCGCGTAGGCTGTCCTGAAGAGTGGGGAGTGGAAATTCGCTACAAGGGATTGGAAACGGACTAGTGCATCTCCTACTCGACATTATTGAGGTTGTGGTTGAGGTTGAGATTGTGCTTCAATCTCAGCTCCTCCATCTTCACCCACTGTGGATGCTCCAGCTTGCACCACGACGGTTGCTTCTTTCATTGCGGGTGCTCCATCTTGCACCACGGCAGTTGCTTCTTTCGCCGCGGGTGCTCCATCTTACACCGTGGCTGGTATAATCCAGTGAAATTGACCGACTAGCTCAGTTACAAGCCGACGTCGTTCACGGGCAGAGTCCATAGATTCTGCCTATGGTTGCTGGTGAGTTTGCGACGGACCATCATTTCGCTTGATCGTCATTTTCTTTGTGTGTGAATTCATTGGTATCGATTACACAGTGTGTAACGAAAGTTTGAGAGTATGAATGTTCACTGAGATATCGTTGTTTGCGATGAACTCGCCAAAACGCACGATCGAGTCTTATATACTAGGGCTCTGGAAACGTAGAACGAGGTACGATGAATCGCGGCAGATCAGTATTAAGTTGTCGAGGTTTATATTCAACTACGGTTGCTTGGTATTAAACCACCGCGATTAATTGGCAACCCGCGGCTATCGTATATGATCTGTGGTAGGCCATCAATATTATAAGGTTATTATTTTAAAACTATTGAGTCACGGCGGATTAATAGATGAGTCGTTGCAGATCAAAGTCACTACGTTTAACGACAAATGTGACATCGATGTTAGCGGTGTCTTTTTACATAAATTCAGTGGTTAATTTGTTAGTAAAAAAATTTAGTGATTAACTTTTCATTCATTATAAAATATGATAATTGGTTCGCCATTTTTTTAAACTTACATTTCAAATTATTTAAAATTTTAAAAAATAATAAATTTGAACCATTAAAATTTTACAATATTTTATTTATCACGTAGGATTGTAGGTACTAACATTTTTACCATCATTTTACTTCTTGTCCTCCATCATCCAGTTTTATTCGTATGGCACATTTTTTCTGCTTCGCATGTTGCTTTAGAATGTAAAATGGAAATAAAATATTGTGAAATTTCAATTGTTAAAATTTCTCATTATTTTAAGATTTCAAATAAATTAAAATATGAGTTTATTGCACATCAAATTATCAAATCATTCCGACACAAGTAAAAAATTCACTGACTTTCGCAATGTCAGACGTGTCATCTTTGTTTACCATTAAAAATGATTTTTAGAACACAAACTAAAAATAAATGGTTAGTTCTAAAATGTAAATAATAATAGAATTTTAAAATCAAATCTTAGAGTAAAGGAAAAAGGAATCCACATCTTGCAGCTTAAAAAACTAGATGTGTCTTCCGTATGACTTTGATGCCGCAGGGTTTTTCTACTTTGATGCTGCAGGGTTTCTCTAGCATCATCGTCAATCCAAGTATGGAATATGGGGCTTTGAGGCTCGTCAAGCCAGGCAAGTATGAAAGTGTATGAGCCTTTGAGGATCATTTAGAGAGAGAGAGACGTAATCGTAAGGCTTGGGCTGGACATAGCTTTGACCCACACAAGATAAATGACACAAACCGGCCTATTGAATTAAAAAAATATATGATTAACTAAGAATAACAAGTTAAATGAAATGATCCTAACAAGTTGAGTTAATCTGAGCCTAACAAAGTTGTCCAAAAAAATTTTCAACTTGAGCAGACACAAGAGCCACAACTTAAACGAATTAAATCGAGTTAAGCTCACTAAACGAGTCTAACGAATCAAGTTTTACTAGCCAAGTAAACATAGATGTTTCTAATTTACATCAATATAATGTATATTTTTTAAAAATTTAGTTATTAAAATTATAATAATTATTTATTAATATAATGTCAAAATATAATAGTTAGTCATTTAATTAAATTTTTTTATTAATATATAAAATGATATGTATTGAAGAAAAAAAAATTATTTGAGACAATTTAATAAAAAAATATATTACACGAATAACATTATAAATATGTAACGTTGCATATTATTGATGAAGATATTGAGAGAATTTTTAGTGAAAAAAATGAAAGAAAAATGTTATATTTATAGAAGAAAGAAAGAGAAAGAATGAAAGAAGGAAAGACAGAGGGATGAAATAAAGGAGTGGTGGAGGATGAAACAATGCTCATATGAAGATGGTTTTTTTCATTAGTACTTTAGTTGTATGGATATTGTAATATTTCTTGATTTTTCATCAAATGCAACATATCTAACAGACACATATGACGTAGTTATAATTAATATTTCTAAGAATGCTTGACAAATAGTATAAGAAAAAACTATTAACTAAAAAAAATATGTAATTATCATATTTTGTTGAATTTTACATTTCAATGCCCAATTTGGAGTTAATTAGTTTAATTAACAAAGAGAGATTTCTAAAATAATTAGGTAGAGAACAAACAAACTCATTTTGAATGATGAGTTTTAATTGAGTAACATATTTTTATTAATGAAACTTTTATCTCGTTATATATATAAATAAGTTAAGTACATTTGAAGGTAAATAAGACAAATAAGCTAGTCGAGTTAAGCTTGAAAAAGTTCAGTAAGGCAACGCTTGTTCTACGTGACTGATGCAATATAAAGTTCAGTAAGGCAACGCTTGTTCTACGTGACTGATGCAATATTTAACATCTCTAAGGCAAGTATGAAAGTATATCGGCCTTCAAGGCTCATTAAGAAAGTATGGTTCGAGTAATGAAGAGAGAAGAGACAGAGATTACGTATTGGATTAGATAGCACGATGGACAATGTATTCCTCCATCTCTCTCTAGAGTCTAGAGGTTCTCCCTCTTACTAGAATCTCCACTCCTGTGCTGTCGTCCATCCCCCAAACCGCAACAAACAAAAATTCAGAGACAGCAACAAAGCATTCAACTGCATTATTACATCGTGGCGAAAAACATATGTGCGTATTTGCTAATGCCTTCTTCGTCTCTCTCCTTTTGATGCATTAACTCCTTCAAACCCAGAAAAGTTGAGGGCGCACAGACACATATATTATATGTGGATATATAGAAAGTGTGCGTTAGAGAGAGAAAGAGGAGAGAGAAACTTCCATCTGCTGTTGTAAAACATACGTACCATCGTCTTTTATTTTTTAACTGAAGAAGAAAGTTACAAAGTTCACTGTAACCTCAAGAACCCAGTTCCTCCCTTTTCTTCTTCGTGGTTTCCCAGAATATTCCCATGGTTTTTCCATTTTCTTGGAGCTCTTGTCTAGAAGGGTGACTCCCTGCTTGGATTCTTGAGAGAAATTGGATCTATCCCCTTTCGAGTTTCGTTTGGATTATGGATTGGTTGTGTAAGCGTGGTTTCTCTCTTAGGCCCATTTCTATGATTTACGCTCTAGATCCGCTTGTGTGCTTCTGATTATCAATTTTTCAAAGTCTTCAGATCTTTATTCTTGAAATTTGAGCGATCAGATTTCTCGGAATTGTTCGAATGGATTTAGATGATTTCCGAACGATAATGGATACTGCTGGAGTTGATGTTTGGACCTTCATCGACACGGCTATGGAGGTAGCTTCGATTGATTATGGAACCCTTTTGAAACAGCGCAGAGATGGAATCGTTGAGCGGCTGTTCGCGTTGACTTCGGCTCAAAATCGCCATCCCCTTGGGAGGTCGAGTGGTGAAGAAAATTTGGTTCGTGTTGAGAACGAGAGCCGCGGTGGATTGAAGGAAAGTTCTCCCTCCACTCCGCAATCGGTCGATGAGAACGACGGGTTGGATCCGTATGGAGGATTGTTTGATGACGAACAGAAGAAGATTTTAGATATAAAGGAACAACTGGAAATTCCTCACCAGGTCTTTTCTTCTTTGAGTTTTGATTGAACTTTTTTGTGCTGATTTTTCTTGGGTTTTCTCTGAAGTTACATATTGTTTTTGATTTTTGACGCAGTCTGAAGATGCCTTGGTTGATTTGCTTCAAAGTTTAGCAGACATGGATATAACATTCCAAGCTCTCAAGGTAATCTGGATTTCTGGTGGAATTTTCTTCTCATTTTATTGATTCTGTTTTTGTTTTAATACGATTTTCTTCTGAAGGAAACTGATATTGGAAGACATGTGAATCTATTGAGAAAGCATCCATCCAACGCAGTTCGAAGATTAGTGAAGCATCTTGTCAGGTAATGGAAAAACCAGATAATAATGGAGATTTCGAGAAGTATGTGTTTTGTTTATTGAAATGGAAAGTTTGATTTTAAGTTTCTGTTTCTTGATCAGAAAATGGAAGGATATAGTGGATGAATGGGTGAGGCTGGATCAGCCTGGAGAGCAAACTACAGCTACACTAATAGGTAGCAGTATCAGCTCAATTATTTAACTTCTGTAACTTTCTGGGAAATTAATGTTTTCCCAGAGAGTTCGAAATACAGACCAAATGTTGAGTAAATAAAGTGATAGTAATTGATGTTCTTGCCAGCTGATGAAGAATCACCTCAGCAGAAAATTCCTTATAATGGTCTTCATCAGGTGAATGAAATCTTCCTACTTTATTCAGTTGATTATAATGTTTTTTCCTTGTTCTCCCATCTTATGGGCTGTTCATTATCATCAGGTTCCTGATTTTGCCTACTCTCCTAATCCACACAGTGAGTGTTAGAACAAGAATCTAATTCTAATCTCAACTTGGCATGTTTGGATTCATCAATGTTTTCTGTTTTGTTTCGAATTTAGACTGATTTGTTTTGCTCGTGCTCATTATTTCCTGACCCAAGATGGAAGCTCTGGGTCGGATAGAAACAATTCCGAATCAGAGCCAAAGCCAAAGGCTATTCCACGAAGAGAAGCTCCGCGCAAACCCGCGCAATCCATTCCTGCAAGTTCAGCTCCTCAAAATGTATGGTACAAAATAAGTCGTTACCTCCTTGTTTGTTTCCCGGGAAAATGAGGAAGAAGCTATTGTTTGGAGTTTCTCAAACATGTTTCTTTGAGAAAACTCAAGAAACTAATCTGCCTGAGGAATATTTTAGCATGCTTTTGAAATTTTTGTTTTTAAAGTTATGGATACAAATTCAGAAAACAGTTGGTACCCAAATGTTTTCCGGAACTAGTATAAAAAATCGTCCAAAGACTGGCATTGCTTTGTTCTTTTGGCTGTCAAAAGCAGTTTTTGAAACTCATTTCCTAATCATTCTGTGTTCTTGCTAAACTTGCAGAGACAGAGAGAAGAGAAAGAAAGCAATTTTGATTCAGAGAGATTGGCTTCAGCTAGAAAGAGGCTTCAAGCAAACTACAAAGAAGCTGAAAATGGTGTGATTCGCAACAACATCAACTAAATATCAATAAAAGTCTCTGCTGATTGATCAATAATCACGTTTTCTGATTTACTTGTGCTGGGTTTTGAAGCGAAAAAGCAAAGAACTATCCAAGTGATGGGCATTCATGAAATCCCAAAGCCGAAGAACGCATTTTATGCGAAGAACAAAGCTGGCGGCGGCGGAGGAGGAGGAGGAGGTGGCGGCTCGCATGGCAGGCACTGGTGATAAAAGCATAGAAAACAGTGACTTGGCGGTCGTGACTTCATGGATCAAAGCGGCGAAACTGAAACCAGTTTAATCTTTACATTTTTTATAATATCAACTCGGAAAAGAGTAAATGTTTTTCGCTCCAGTTGCTTAATTTTGGCTAATACGAGAAGTATAATTTAAATTAGGATTCATGGGTCTGACTAAATTAATATAATTAGAAATAATTTCATCTGCTGTCGTAATTTGAGAGGATTAATTATATATTATAATATTCCATCGTTCATCCATTAATCAAGTAAATTACTTAAATTAGTGGAGGGATAATAAGTAAACGCATTTTAAATAATTGAGAACGCTGGAATATTGTTTAAGGCTTTTCTTTTGCTATTTTGGGTTTGGATATTTAGGTCCAAGGGGTAAGATCAAGCGTGTTGGGTGGGGCCTTTGGACGAGAATGAACATTACTTGTCAACGCATTAAAGCTTATAGGATATCTTATTATCCTCATAATTATTAGGGTAGTAGGCGGGTGGACTCGTCTGGTTCTTAGATTCATACCCCCAAAAAAACCCAATTATTGAACCGGTCTGGCTCATTTTGAGATGATAAACATTCATGATTTTCTTGTAAAATTGGAAGAAAAATAGGAGGTAATCCAAATATGTAACAATTTATATAGAAAGTCAATTAACAGATAAAATTCTTTTTTCTAGTTTAGTAAATTTAAGATTTGAAATTAGTGATACGTGGCTTTTCTAAATATATATATATTAAATCTTAAATAATTCATTGGACTCATGTCTCATAATTCCTGCCCAATTTCTTGCAATTGTGAGTAAATAGGGTCATTATCGACAAATGTTACCACAGATATATTTACGTTGTCACGTTTGATTCTTACATGTGTCACAGTTAAATTTATAAAATGTTTCTTAAAAATTCAAAAAACAGAAATCGAACTGGTAAATAATAACTATGTAGTGTTATATTAGTAAGGGTAGCATAGTCTTATACTTATGTCTTTTGGGTTTACTCTCTATATATTTAAATTCTTTATGGACTATCTAAATATTAAGGGTAAGAATTGCATGCTATCATTGACCTTGATATTTAATGAACATCCAGTATTTTACTAATCCATCTCGATGCACGACTCTTGTGTCACATACTTGTAACCTATATTGGTAGTAAAATGAGTACGAAAATTTCAAGAAATAGTAGATTAAAGGAAAAATGACAAATCAACCATCGTACATTGTGATCAATTATAAATCAATCACTAAACTATTTTTACTAACAAATTAACTACTGAATTATAGAAAAAAGTCGCCGCAAACATCGTTGTCATATTTGTTGTTAAATGTATTAATTTCGTTCCGCAGCAAAACGTGTACTGTTCCACTGCAAAACAATATTTTTAAAAAATAATGATTTAATATTGACGGTCCGCCGCAAATCGTGACCGCATAACGTGTCACGATCTACGGTAGAATGACTATGTTCTGCAGCTAAATGAGGATGATCCGCCGCAGATCATCGTGTCTCATTCTTCGTTCTTGTGCCTTAGTATATAAGAATCGATTGTGCGCTCCAGCGAGTTCACCATGAACCACAACTCCACCCCATCCTCAGTCATCTCATTTTACTTCAACTCTTGAGGACTGACTTATTTGGATGGAGAAGCTCCATCAAATGGGGTTGCACATAGTACAAATGATGGAGGAGCGAATTGCAAAGAATGAGGTAGCGAGCAACCCCTCCACAATCCTCTCTGGCAGCCCCTCCAGCAGCCTCTCTAGTAGCCTCTCCATCGTCCTCTTCTACTACTGAAGCCACAGACTTCTCGTAAGTTATTTAGTTTTTATGCAAAGTCCATTATTTACTTTATTTTATTTGTATGCGACATAATAACGTTGCTTAAATTTGCAGCACCATTGCTCTCAGAGGACAACCTTCTCCTCTTGCCATGCTTGCCAAGGTGCAGGAGATAGTTGCTCTCATTCCTCCATCAACAGCCGCGTCTGATGGATCACAACCTTCAACACTTACATATGTGCACGTGGTACATCTATGATTGGATTATCTATGTGTCTACACTTATTCATGCCTTATTAGTCTGATGGTAACTTGTCAATGTTTTTTGCAGCCAGGTCAACTGATAAATATTTTTAAGAAGTATGTTGCTACAAATACTCAGAAGAACCTGGACACGTGCACAATTCTTTCGGGAACTATGGGAGGCTTTTTCATTTTGTATCATTAAGCGTTTTGGACTGCCTACTTACGATATTTCTCCTGCTATTTTCATTTTTAGGTCCAGGATGAGTACTACATCACTGAGATCATCTTCCCGAAGCAAGAAGGGATGGCAAACAGAGTGAGAATTATGTTTTGTTACACTAAGTAGTTAAGAAGATGTTATCTTAGTACTTATCTTTGCTTTGTGTTCTTTGTATGCAGTGGTATGCGCTGAACAAAGAAGAATACTTCGAGGTTCAACATAAAAAATGTAATATCTCGAATCTTGTGTGATGTTTTGCATTTAAATCTTAGTAATGATAATTGAGTATTTTTTAAAATTATAAAAAACGATGTTGAATATTGAAATGCAATTCTCTGAGTTTTACTACCAATATGTGTATGAGTAATTGATGATACTAGCGTGATGAGTTAATTTTGTGAATTAGGAGATTTCTATAGTTTGAAAGAATCAATTAGGATGAGATCAATCACTAGATACCTTATTGGAGATCAGGGAATTAATGAGCAATATGATCAATCATGAAGTCTAAGGCGACTGGGTCAATAATCATCTGGAACGATGTGAATTTGGGAAGTAAAATGTGAGTTACTTTTATGGATAAGACATGGAGGATCAACAAAGGAACTAAGGAAATTAAGTGTGTGACTATTTTCCTAAATAAATAATAATTATGTTGGATGATTTCGGTGGTCGAATGTTGCGGTCAACAAAGATCGATCGGTAAAACATTGAATGGAATTCGCGACTGATCAATGGATACTGAAGGTTGATCACAAGCGATGAATCGATCATCCGTTGCACTAATCGTCCGTCTGGAAACACAAAATTGACGGTTAGATGCTTGAAGAGTTGCTAGAAAACAACACGTCGTGTCTCCTCATTGCCTTTAGAGTGTTACAAAGTGTATTTAGGGGAGGTTAAGCGGAAAATCACTGGAAGAACGACTGGAAAACTCTCTCAACCTTCTTTGCTTCTTTTCTGAATTCTGTGAATTTTTGGAGAAACATGTCGGTGATGATGGAGGAAATGATTTTCTGGTAAACTCTGAAGGTGGATTGGTGCAATATAAATCCACAACAGGAAAGGAAACTGCAACGTGAGTTAAGGACTAATGTGTGTTCTTTGTCTGTAAGGACCTACGACACAAGAGTAGGGTTGTTTGTTGTGTGATTCTTTGTTTGTTCTCTACTAGTTATTGTTTCAGTGATAGGTTATTGCACATGTTATCTCTGTGTGTTTTCCTTGATAAGTTCTCTATAATGTTCATGCCTTTATTGATGGTTCTTTGCTCATGTTGTTCCCTGTTGTTGGTTTGTCAATAATATTGGTGATAATAATCTAATCTGCCGATGATCGGTGGTGAAGAAAAATGAGTTGCATGTTTTCTATGAGCTTTATTCCCTGCTATTAAATTGCTGATTATTACTCTATCGGGTTGTTTTTGTTCTCTCCAAATTACCCAAACATGGTTCTGTTGATTTCCTTTTCTTGCTAATGAACCTGTGTCCTTAAGAATGAAACTCTCGTTGTAATATTACTATGTTATTGTTGTTTATGAACCCTGTAATGAATCTGCCTCCTTTCATTGTCCAACTTATTAATTGTTTAATCATGAAAATAAGCTTTGTGTGATTTTCCTAAAAATTATATTTTTGGTTGGTAGAATTAAGAGTGAAGGTCTTCAATATTTCTTGTGATGTTCCCCGTCGTAATCCTTGCATGAATTAAAATAATTAGAAATTTATTAGTTATATTCAATTGCAAATTTTGATACTCTAGTGCATAGTATGGATATAGAAAATTTAGATTAACACCATGATTAAGTTTGTTAAATAGTATGTGTCCTAAATGCATATTAAGTTTGATCGTTGCCATAGTTTAGTATCTTGATATGTTGGAAATAATGCGTGAAAGATAAAAGAATAAATGAGTTGTATCACTGTTAAGGTAATTGATAATATGTTAGTGAAAGAATGTTTAGCATTAGATTATAATTGATGCATGATTCTTGCTCATTGTTTGTAATATTATCTATAATTGTGTAAAGCATTTATAATTGTGTGCAATATATATATCAGAGTACTTTACGCGGAAATATAATTGTGTAAATCATCAGAGTACTTTACGCGGAATATATGATTTCTTTTAAGTATATTTTAAATGAGTTTTTAAAATGGTTGAAATTTTTATATTGTTGTGAAATGGATATGGAAATGTATAAATGGAAATGGGATGTTACAAAAAATCCCTAATGACATTAGGGTGGATTCACGTAAGTAAACATCTCACTTTTTTTGTTTGTTGTTCATGTTTCAATAGTTCAAATGTGTGCTTTCTTTGCCTTTTCGTCACATCTAAAGTAAGCATGTTTTATGTCATCCTTCGACTTGCACTCACTTCCCATACCAGCTGTTGCCACCAGAAGCAATTGCGATCTTCGTAGTGCCAATGGACAAAAAGGGGTATATATTTTCTCTTGTATAGATTCATATTACTTTTCGCTTATGTACTGATTTTTGTCTTTTCATTTCAGCCCACATGACATCTTTTGGTGTACGATTGAAGGGTTAAGGGTGATCCGAGATTGCAAGAAGGACAACTTCTACCATCCCGATGATGTACCCGAGAAGAGCCGTTGTTCGCCAATGCGTCCAATGTATACGTGACCCGCAGTTTTCATTTCGCGATCACCGATTTGTAGAGGAAATCTAGCAAGACGAAGGCAATATAGTGTCGTTGAGATGTGTAGGGATACTGAGATATTGAATTTGTTGTACATAATAAAAAATTCATCATCTCTTTATATGTTGACTAAGTGTGCTTGGATAATATAAGTTGATGTTTATGTTTTGTTTTATTCACTTGGGTAATATATGTTTGGACAATATCTGGTTTGGATAATATCTAGTTTTGATAATGTCACTAGGGGATACATGAAAAACAAGGGAAACTCTTGCAAAATTTTAATTTTTAAAAGAGAAATTGACTCAAACCATTTCATTCATCATCAACCAGCAACTAACATGTTTATTGCAACAATTTAATGAATCTGTGCATAACACTGAAACATACAAGACAGAGGAATGTTGACATTCTGCAGCAGAAAATGGACATTCCACCATGGAAACACGTCGTTCTGCTGTGGAATGTATGACGTTCTACTATGGAATTCTAACTATCGTGGCGGCAAGAGAAGTTTTTGCCGCGGAACGTTGAGATGGATGTGACTCTAGTTATGTATGGTTAAACTCGGATATGTGTGGTCGATCACCCTTTGAATTGAGGTCATTCGTAGCCTTCAAAGATTCAAACAAATTGAAATGTGGTTAATCAAAAAGTGAGGGGTGATCAAATGGATGAAGTACAGATTCAAAAATTCATTGATGAGAGATGAAGTGTGGTCGATCAATAAGGAGAGGTTGATCGACCTAGTGGCTTGGGAAAAAAGTTGGTAATTTGACATTTTCATACTAATCAATTTCCATTCATCATCAACAACCAAATTATCAATTCCATTACAACCATATCATGTACATGTGCATTACAAACGCAAACCAATTTATCAATTCAATTACAACCATATCGTGCATATGTACATTACAGACGTAAACTAAATTATCAATTTCATTACAAGCATATAATATACATGTACACTAAGAATCGGTGTGATCTAACCATATCAAATATTTGTATTGTTTCATAAGGAACGTTAAACTGTCTACCACAAATAAATTGTTGTAGATGATGTATATCTGGTTTCGATGCATAGTTCATCTATTGATCCTTACATGTTTGCTCACTCAATTTGATGGACTTGCCGTGATCCTCAAGTTTTTTAATGCCTGTTTCGCTTGTTGATTGCAAAAATACATTTTATCCTCAAGCAAAAATAGTTTCGTCATTTCTCTCTCAAAATGCGCTGATGTTGTGGCTCTAGAAGCGGCCCACAGTTCATCCATCAACAATATGTCTTTAAATTGTTTTTTAAAATTTGCATACATGTATTGAATGTAAAACCGATGCTCTGCTTGCCTTGCAAAGTCTCTGACAGCTGGCACCAACCTCTACAAAGATTCACATTATGAGTCAAACATTGGTACACAACGCATAACATAAACATAGAAAGAAAAAGCAATCAACTGCACCTTTTGTCGGTCAGAAATGATTGACCACCCATTGCCGGATGGGGTGTTGAGATTCCAGCCCCTACATGATGGATGTCCAAGTAATGCGTTCCCACCCATTTGGCAGAGTCATGACAACTTTCCATCTTTCTCGAGCAAGTGTGAACGTCGTTATAACACTTTATTTGAAACATCATTTAACCTTACATTTTTTAGGCATGCATCTGCCATGTGCATCATTCCTGGTAGATAGCCCTCAACCGACGAGAGTCACTGTGGGTGAATTTATCCCGTACCCATTCTTCAACGCATGCTTGATGATTTCTTCTATAATTTTATTCAATAAACTATACTTCTTGCCAGTACCCATACCAGTGAACATGCATTCTGCTTGTGTTGGTCATCGTCAAGACCTACTCTCGGCCATGGCGACGCTTGATACAATGTTGGAGTAGAGCTCAACAACGATGTTCTGAGGGTTAAGTACTACGGTTTTCCTGTTGAGCAAGACAAAGTTTTTGATATTCGTAAATTTGGGAGCTGTAAATAGATGAAAGAGTTGGAGGCTAGGTTTCAGCCATTTTTGATATAGTTACAAGACTCCGAGTGCTTTGAGGCGCTCCGTTGTATGCGATTGTGCGCTTTCCATCACAAAAGACGTTGTTTACAAAGTTTCTCCCACACTCGCAAACAACGTCTTTTATGGGTGAATAAGAAGCATACACTCATATACAATGGAGTGCCTTAGAGCACTCAGAGTCCTGTAACTGTACCGACAATGACCGAAATCTAGCCTCCAACTGTTTCACCTCTTTACAGCTTCCAAATTTATGAACATCGAAAGCTTTGTTTGCTCAACAGGAAAACCGTAGTACTTAACCCTTAGAAAATTGCGATAAGTGTATTGTGAATTTATACAAGGCAGATGACGCACGACGATCGGCAGTGGAACATCCTTATTTCGCCACAAAATATTAACGTTCTACGGCGGAACATCAGTGTCAGAACGTTAATTTTTAAATCTTTGTTCCACCGCGGAACGAAATCAATACATTTGCATTCCACCGTGGAGCGAAATCAATATATTTAATGGCAAACGTGATAGCGATGTTTATGGTGACTTTTTTTCCATAGTTTAGTGGTTAAATTGTTAGCAAAAATAGTTTAGTGGTTGACTTGTCATTGACCACAAAGTACGATGGTTGATTTGTCATTTTTCCTAGATTAAAATAACAATTAAAGTATTTGGCTAGTAAATTGATAATTAATTTTTAGGGAAATTAACAAATCAATCATCGTACTTTGTGATCAATGACAAGTTAACCAATAAAGTATTTTTGCTAACAAATTAACTACTAAACTATGAAAAATTGACGATGCAAACATTGCGATTACATTTTCTGTTAAAAACTGATTTCTCACGATTTCCATCATCGCCCACAATTTCCATTCCTAAACCCATGAAAGTGATCTTTAAAGTTTCCTTCGAGCCTTTCCGTCAACCTATTAAAAGAGATAAAGAAAAAGGAGGACGAGCAGAACAAACTGCGTCGTTCCACAGTTCGTTCCGCAGTGAAACTTCAGAATGCCTTCATTCTGCTACGGAACGAATGGGTTATGCTGCAAAATGAACGAGTTCTAAAGTTCTGTACGCAGTGGAATGAATGCATTCCACAGTTTGTTCTACTTCTTCTTCATCGTTGGAGATATCAATAATTCAAAATTAGAATTCAGACTTGAAGAAATCACAAGTATCTACAAAAATAAAGAAAATAAAATTTAGACTTCAAACAAGGTGAGGACAGAAGGGTGTTTACAGAGGGAATGAAGTTGGTTTGGCAAGAGAGTTGTAGAGAAACCGTGGAACACTGTGTCGAAAAGATTGAGGATTTGCAGCAGTTGGGTGAACTCAGAAGTGTACCAGTAGTAATAGGTCGGAAAAACAGAGGGCTTGGCTGCCAGATCTGCTTCTCCCAAAACAGTGTCTATGTTCTTCCTCAAGTCTGAATTCTAATTAATTCCAATTATGAATTATTGACAGCTCCGACGACAAAGAAAAAGAAGGAAACAAAATGTGGAATCCATTGGTTCCACTGCCGAAAAAACAAATTCTGTTGTGGAATGAAGGCATTTCGAAGTTCCGCTACGGAACAAACTGTGGAACAACGCAGTTTGTTATGCTTCTCCTTCTTTTGCTTTATCTCCATTAAGAGATTGGCAGAAATGCCAAATGTAACTTTGAAGGTAAATTTGATGGGTTTAGGAATGGAAATCGTGGGCGATGATAGAAATCGTAAGAAATCAGTTTTTAACGGAAAACGTAACCGTAATATTTGCATTGTCAATTTTTCATACTTTAGTGGTTAATTTATTAACAAAAATACTTTAGTGATTAGCTTGTCATTGATCACAAAGTATGACAGTTGATTTGTCATTTTTTCTAAATTTTAACTACCAGGCCAAATGTCATGGAAATGCATATTCTTATTTTAAAAAATAACCTTCTCATATTCATATGCACGCACTATTTCACGCAGACAACATCTTGGTTTTTTACTTTAATTTTGGTGATGATACTTGTTTAGTCAATATAGAAATAGCATAGAATTTATTGTTCAATCAGTCACTATAATGAATATACAAATATAAGAGGAACATGGATGCTTGGCTGCCAAAAAACAGAAGAAAAATAATAAAGACCGAAAGAGAAAACGTGGTTACTTTACGCTCGCCCGGCTGCATTTGAAGTCAAACAAGTTTCTTTTTTAAAGTGATGTCTTTTGAGATCGAGCATGCCATGTGATTTATTTCATTTTCTTTTTGTTCACAAAAAATCTGGCATCCAAATTAATTATAGAGTCTAATATTACAAACCAAAACCAATAAAATTGATGGTGAAAACTTGTAAAAATAAGAAGACAAATTTATAGAAATTTAGTGTGTTCTTTGAAACAAACTCACAGCGAGATCAAGGCATCCTCCTATACCTTTTTGAGAAGAGTTGCCCCTCAACTGCTCTTTCTTAAAAGTTGCCAATATAAGATAATTAGATATTTCATAGAAATGTTATTTTAAACTCGTTACTTGAATTTATGAAAAGAACCTATTCATTGTATGTAAATGAAAAACTAAAATATTTTTAGGAGAATTGACAAAAAGAAAACGATACTTTCTAATAAAGAAGAAACTTTAATAAATATTCCCATGGACAGATCATTCTCATTCACCACGTTTAATTCAACCACCATTTAAAGTTTATAACGTTGTTTTTAAGAAAAGAACATAACATTCTTCACATGAATAAATTGGAGCCAATAGAGCTTTTCATGGGAACATTAAAAGATAACACAATGAATGTCACTTGAAGCCCAGAAAGTTTAGTGAAATTCAAAGAATGATGGTGAGGTAATTCAATAATCGTCTAAAGATTGTCATTTTGGAGAGAAGAATATTAACTTTTCAACATGATTTAATGTACTAGAGAGTATTCAAGAGGACATGATAATCGTCACATAAATTTAAATGTTTTGTCTATATTGTCATGTCCCAAAGGAGATCTAAGACAGAATGAAAAATGACCCCACCCGAAAACGAATTGAGTCGTCTGACCCTTTAACCTTTCAACTAAATAGGCAGTTGAATACTTGAATAAAAATTAAATAATTAGGGTCCAACCAACTAAGATAACCCAAAAGTCTATTAGTGACATTATAATAAAATAAAATATAAGTATGATATAAATGTGCCAAAATAAGGGAAATAACATAATAAATTTCTAATTCAAGCTTAGAATAAGGTCTAACCTTACATGAACTCTTGAAAAAAAATAACTAAATCAAATAAAGCCTCCTGAACTCACTCCTGCACCGGTAACTAGGGATTTTCTAAACTAAAACTTGAAGAGAATGTCGTTGGGGCGAGTCGACTAAACTTAATAGAGGAAAATTCAACGTACTATGTTAAAATTAAAATAAACAAGGAGCATGCCATATATAAAACATCAAAAGTAAAATAGATTTATAAAACAAGTATTAGAGCAAATGACAAAACATTCCACTCTAATGTGGTAAATATAGAAAATAGGTCTCACTATATATAACGAAAAACCCAGTGAAAATAGAGGCACTCACATACCTTGAGCACACTATGCCATAGACATAAATGGTAATAGTGATACTTGGGGATTGCTAAAGTCACAAAAATAAGACCCTGAATAGGTTGAGGGTTTTGCGTCTAGGGACACGACACAATCAAATATCTTATTACTCTAGTTAATACAAACAAGCACATCCTCCAACCATCAAATGTGCGTATAGAAAACAAGATCCCTTTACAGATCTATCAAACTTGGTATAATCGACCAAGATGGTAAATGAATTAGTGCGCATGCTCAAATAAAACATATCCGGTGAAAAATACATAATAGTACATAGATTGATGACCATAAAATGGGCACTTTATAAGATATGAGAATACGTCTCAAAAATAATATTTTATAAAACAATTAAATGTTAGACATAAAAATAAACTTTTACCTTAAACATGCCTATCGAAATCAACACCCAAATAAACAAGAATCCAAGGAGTCCAAACCACTTCAATCTTTAAACTTATCAAACTATATACAACTAATATCAATTCATTTTTTCTAAACTCTTAAAATTTTTTAGAAACCAAAACCGAGATAAGAAGCAACCTAAAGAATTTATAGAAAAATCTCCAAAATTTTAAACTCATAGAATCAAGACAAGACATTTGCCTAAAGCATCATCATCTATTCTGCCATAAATTGGTCGACCGATGACTGGGTTTGAATGACCGGTTCTAATCCATACATCCTTCCTTCAAACATTCTTCACACTGCTAGAAGTCTAGTTGACCGTAGAAAGATTTGGACATTCGCTTTTCAAGCGTTGTCTTCACTCTCCAGTTCCGCGAAAACCTTTGACTCCACGAATGCATGTGTTTCCACAGAAGCCCTTGTTGCCGTGGACACGTGCCTTCTAAGTGCTCTTGCAGAAGTCTTCACTTCCTCGGACCCGTGCCTTGTGCGAAAGCCTTTGCTTAAGTGGATGCATACGTTTCCGTGAAAACCTTTGCTTCCATGGATGCATGCGTTTCTGCAAAATCCTTCGCTTTCGTTGACGTGCCCCTTGTTTGCCTTGCGAAAAACTTTGCTTCCCTAGATGCATGCGTTTCCACGGAAGCCTTTACTCTAGTGGACATGACTTGCAACACAAGACCGTTATGACACCCTAAAATCTCTGACCTTAAACTCAAAGTTTCTTCGAGTTAAAAAAAAAAAACAAAGATTAACAACGATGCAGGGAACTCGGATTTTGGCTTCTAAGAATGTCTGACTTTTTTCAACCTCCACAATCAGCAACACTTCAATTCAATTAACAAAACTTTAAACCTAAATTCAATCAGTTCAACAAAAACTCATAATTTCTCCCATAAATTCCATATCTCAACATGCAAAAAATTTACTTCCCAGAATTTCAATGAGAATTCTGACTCACAACATAATTCCAATCCCCAAGCCTCTCACACTTTGCAAAGGAAATTCCAAGACTATCGAATAGAGAAAGTCAAAGAGGAATACTTTTAATGGTGGTGATTATGGGGTTGCGGTTTTGGAAACTACTCATATTTGCTGGCCCATTAAAAAAATAAAATAATTTTAAAAAAAAATATTCCTTACCCAAAAAGGCATCAATCATTACATTTTCTCCACTTATGAAATTTCATCTCCAAAATTTAGAACAACCTCAAATGTTCCACCGATTAGGTAATGGTACTTTGCTATCATTTTTTATTGGATTTTCCAAGTAGCCTCACCTTTTCTATGGTTCTTCCATTGACTTGAACCAAAGAAATTTCACTGCAATGCAAAACTCTAATTTCACGCCCTAATATCCTATTAGTTTCTCTTCATAAGATACATTTTCCTAGATAGGTACACCAGTTTCGGAGATAACAGGTGATGGATCTGAAATATACTTTCTTAGCATTGAAACATGAAAGATGTTGTGAACATAATTCAACTATGGTGATAAATTTGATAAGCCACTAAACCAATACGCTCGATAATTTGAAAATAGCTAATATATTTGGAAGCTAACTTGGCCTTTACACCGGAAGGACTAATACCACGACGTGGTCGAACATTCAGGAACACGAAGTTATCAACTTCGAACTCAACTTCTATCCTCAGAAGGTCTGCATAACTTTTCTAACGACTCTGAACTATTTTGAGTCTTTCCTTAATTGCTTAGACTTTCTTAGTAATCTATTGAATTAAATTAGGCCCAAGAGTGACATGCTCTTCAACCTCAACCTAACGTACAAGTGATTTTTATAGTCTACAATACAAGACCTCATAAGGCAAAAACACCAAAGTGATTTCTATAATTGTTATTATAGAAAACTTCACTAACGGTAAGTGATTCATCCAACCATAACCAAAGTTCAGAACATAAAATCTCAACATATGTTTCAACGTTTGAATAGTACACTCAGACTGGCCATCCGTCTGAGGGTGATGAGTTGTACTCAAATGAAGTTCAGTGCCTAAAGCTCTCTGAAGGGCTCCCCAAAACTTGGAAATAAATTTTGGATCACTGTCTAACACCATACTCAAAGGAACACTGTGAAGGCGAACAATTTTCTCGATATACAACTTGCTTAGCTTTGTCAAAGAGAAATCCATTTTGATCAGAATAAAATGAACAAATTTCATCAATCGATCAACTATTACCCATACTGCATCGAAACTTTGCACGACCCTTGGAAAATCGGTTACAAAATCCATAGGGATTCTATCCCATTTTGACGCAGGGATAGGTAAAAGCGCTGATATTCATCCTTACTATGCCAACAAGTTAAACATTTAAACACAAAATTGGCTACATCCCTCTTCATTCTAACCCACCAATAGTGGCACCTTAGATCATGATACATCTTTATACTACTGGGATGAATAGTAAATCTGAACTTATGTGTAACAATTGAAATTTCCTTTTGGGTGCATTTATAAATATTTAAGTATGTTATACGGTGGAATGAATAATTATCGGTCAATTTATTGGTGAAATATATTATTTTATGATTTGTTGGATTAAAATTGATTTAAGGCATCACGGCTCTTGGGATATTATTTGGATTTATAGCTTTTAATTTTATTGATGAGAAGGATTTGTTGGATAGCGATTTATTGGTGATAAATATATATTATTCTATGATTTAGTGAAAATGTTAGGTGGACGCCTATAGTGACAAAATTTAGCAGGTGAATATATGGTTATCTTGTAACAGAAAGTGTATTGTTTTTAGGGGATTAATGCAAGTGTTTATTGGAAAGAAATGTATTTGGCTACTAGAGGGTAGTGTAAGGTGAATTCAAGGAAAATGGGAAGAATTTTGTGGTTGTTGCCGCTAGAAGAAAGTGTCTGTGTAGAGGGTTGAAAGGGGAAAGAAACAACGACTGTAGGATATAAGGGCAGATAGATTATGAGCCGTTGGATAGTAATTGTGGAAATAAGGGTGATCATAGAAGCATTGGGATTGGGCAAAGAAAAACACAGACTGTTGGTTGGAAAAGAGAGATGAGACGCGAACTGTTGGATGATAGGAAACATGCTCCTGCAGCACAAAAAGATTCTGTGGTGGGAGGAAGCCTAACTGTCAGGTGGAAGCCTGACTGTCGGATGGAAGCATGATTAAACGAGAATAGTAGGATGCATGAAAAGATGCTTCAGCTGTGCCAAAAGATTCCTTGCTGAAGGGAACCCTGGCCATGCTATAAGTCGAACAATGTCATTTGATTAAGGAAAACACGAGGGCTATGTAGAAATTCGTTGTTTGGGCTTGCAAATTTAAAGAAAATGATGCTATTTGGGTCACGGGTCGAGGTAAAAATGTGAGAGGTGCGGGAGCGTACAAGTCCGAAACGTAGTTTTTTATGTAAGAAATTAATAAAGGAAAACTACTCATCCCGATAGCATTGGCATCTGCGGTGAGCAACGCTCCCACAAGACCACTTTACAACGTTATCTAGAACTCGAACACTATGCTCCCTGCCCTAAGCCATGGGTATAAAAGGACACATTGTTGGTTGAGCCACATAGTTTTTTTGAGAGTGTCATTGAGGGCTTGCTGTTCAAAGATCTAGCATGGAGATAGAACTTGTGATGGAGAGATAAGCTGTTGAAGAAGGTTCTGCAATGGTCGGATTATCTGCCCCATTTTATGGAGCTCGAGGTAAGTAATGTTGCATGTTTTTGGCCTCTCAGCTTACAATGCAAGGCGCTATGAGATTTTGCTTCAGTTTTGTTACTACTTTTACGAATGATGCTTGAGGATGTGTAGCTATTTGCTGTGTTTATTTTTATGCTTACTGTTTTACTAACGAGACTTGAGGATTGTAGTTTGGTTTACTGTCTATTGATGGTACTCGAGGATGTGTAACTTGTTTGCTATGCTATTTCACATTCAACGTTGGAGGATATGCTGTTAGTGTACTAGGAATACTTTATGTTCGAAAAACAGTGAAATAAATGCTCTATTGGTTATGTTCTGTTAGCTAAAATAGATAATGTTGAGTTGTAGTGTAATAGTAGTAGGTTAACAAGGCTCAGTTTATAGTTAGTTGATGGTGATGGTTCTTTTTTGTTATTGCTTTTGATGGTAACTCTGAGCACTTGTGCCCTCTTATTGTGTTTATTTTATGTTCACTATTTGTAACACCCCGACTTTTTATATTGGGGTATTACAGAGGGCGTATTAGGAGCGTTAAGTCTAGGGGTATTTCTGGTAACGTTTCTCCCATACATGCGATGTAATTAAAGGATGGGGTAACTAGGATGTTACATTTCGTATGGTTACGTGTTATTTTATGATGTGTAATTAGGAGAAAGTCTTACGGGATTAGAAGTTAAGTAGAAAATGTGAGGAAAGTGCTAGCTATGCACTTGCGGACGGCTACGGACTACTCTGCGGACCCTGTTCCTCATCCGCAACTGTATAGAGCGTTGCCCCAGTGCTTTAGGACTACTCCTACAGACGCTGTTTCACGTCCTAAAGTAGTCCTTGCCTCTATCATTGTTTTGGACGAGACTGCAGACACAACCCAATGCATGCAAACGCCAATAATCACGTTCGAATTGAATCTATCAAGACTTGGACAGATTCAGACGTTCGCGGATGAGTGTGGACGAGGACTAGCCTCGTGCAATTTGACTTCATCTAATTTTGCACGTTCGGATGCCAGGGGACATCACATTGCGGACGCCAAATGGCGTCTGAACCTTATTTGCGGACGGTACGAACAGGACGGGGATGCTGTTCCTCGTCTGAAGCCATGATTTAGCCTTAGGAGTTTTAGCCTTGTGGACGAATGCAGACGAGACCTATGAGTCCTCAGTCTTCTGAAATAGCCCAGAACCTACGAATAAAATAGAGAGAAAATAATGGAAATCGTAGAAAATCCGAGGTAGCATATAGAGAGCGACCCTTCCCCACCCTCTGCATAGGTCACTGACCTCTCCCTGCCTCTAGCCATGATTTTGTCCCTCCACCTAGGTAATATTTCCCTCTTCCCCTCCCATTTAGTCTTTAGCTTCCCTTTCTCCCTTCTTGCATAGAGAGTGAGCTCTAGTGAGAAAGATGGGGACCGAGAGAGAAGAGCCCGTGAGAGTGAATGAGAGTTGAGTTAAATTGGTGAGAAGAGTGTGTGTTATGTGGTGAGCTAGTGAATGAGTGAGCTGTTGAAGGAGCTGAACATGAAGTGAGCAACTGGAGCTAGAGCTGCTTCCTATTGGAACCGTGAGCTGAAGTTGGAGCCGGAGTTTGCTGTCCTTGCTTGTGTCTTTAGTAATGGTAAGACTTAGGTGTGTCTTAGCCAAGTGGAGGCCTTACACCACAAGTAGAGTCAGTTGCTTGTTGTATGTTTTGATGCTTTGCATGTTAGTACTCTGTATTTTCTTTTGTGGTTGGGTTATGTATGATTGTTCTATATGTTTCCTTGATGTGTGTGTAGGTTAGTTGTTGACAGTTCTTTGGATGAATTATGTTATGAAGTTTTGATTGGTTTCCTTGTTGTTTGTTATTTCCTTTGTGTTAATGGTGTAGAATGATAGAATATTATGTTGCTATGTGATGCCTTGTGATTTCCTGGAGTTTCCTTCGTTGTTCTGCTATGGGTTACGTTATATTTATATGTATTGCACTATAGTAAATTGATTGTCATTCTTTGTTGATATCCATGTTAACCGTTAAGTGACTATAACTAGTGCATGTTAATTGGTTGAGAATGTTAGTCCATTTGTTAAATCTGTCAAATATATGAGCACGTTATTGGTCTTTAAAATATTGTTTGGGTTAATTATTGGTTTGAGATGTATATCATTGTCGTGCATTTTTCTATGTTTGTTATAGTTGTCATAGGAACTCCTTTGTATGATGTATGTGCTTTTAGGGTAGCCTTATGCATCATAATGATAGAAAAAATTAGGAATTCCACCACGGGGTGGCCATATGCCTTGAATGAGGAAAAGAACTAATATTCCCTTTTCGGGATTATAAGACCTATAACATAATTAATTAGAAACCATAGGATTCCCCAATCCACGCTCTATGTACGAGCTATACCTAATATATGTAAATAAAATATTGGCTTTAGGCAGACCAATTCCAAAGATTTAAGAGAGACATTTCATCCCGCATAAACTCATTTTCTTATTGGGCCTTTAGGCTCATGTCTTACTTGCGGTGTAGGAATACGCGGGAAGTCGTCGAGCAATGAAGAAGCAGTTGATGAGGGATTCACACACGCGAGCTCGTGGCTGGCCAGGCTATAAAAAGTGAGAGATGTTGTACTTTAATTGAATTTCTAAATTGTAATTAAATGTTTAGTTTATTTCCTTTAAATTATTATGCTTCCGTAATGATTTACTTCTGAAATGTTTTAAGGTGTTCTTAACGGCCCGGCTTGAACTCTGATATTCTTTTGAAAAGAGGTTTTAAACAAAAGCTTTGAATTTCATGCGTTTTCAATGAATTAAAAAAATCTGGGTCGTTACACTATTTTACTAATGGCTCGAGGATATGTTGCCTTACTTGTTTTAGTTATTTTATGCTTGACAACCTGAGGATATGATGTTCTTTTGAGGCATTGTTTATGTTTACCAAATGATGAAAATTGAGGATTTGTTATAAATGCTAGATAGTTCTGTTCATGATGAAAAATGCATTCAAGGATTTGTTGTTGCTATTTGTTTAGATATTGCATAACGTATTGATGGTCAATTGATGAGGATGTGATCTGTGGGATTTTTATGCATGTTCATGTATAAGTCTGCATTTAAGAAAGATAAAAGATGATAAAGTGTACATAAATGAGTAAGGAGGATAAGTTGTCCCACAGGAAAATACTGGTGAAGCATTAGCCCATTAGCTTGCTACGATGAGGTTAAGGGTGGCTGGCACAGAGGGTTGCTAGGTTGTCATGCCTTAAATGGTATGGCGGTTAATGGAGTACTTCCACAGAAAGGATGTCTATCTACCACATGAGAGGAGACCTCCCACATAGAGGAGGGTCATGGTATGTGCCCACCGTTCTGCCCACTCATACTTGAGAAGAGAAAAAAAGAAAAGAAAAAAAAGAAAAGAAAAGAAAAGAAAGAAAAATCAATGTCACGACATGCTATGTTCACGTTCACATACATTACTTGCTAAGTCTTAGACTTATAGATGAACCTTGCATTGTAGGTATGAATATTACGAAAGAAATGGAAAATGTGAAGTTCACGTTGAGGGTGCTTACCCATGATGAAGACTTGGAGGTTGTTGAGTCTATTTAACCATGAGTTAAGGGTTTTAAATGAAAAGAAATTTAAGGGATTTTATATGATGATATAAAGTGGTTTCAATTTGTTTTGGTAATCTAGTTCTTTGTTTAAATAATGGACTTTTCTAATTATTGTAAACGCCTTTTAAACTTAGTTTTGGGCAAGAAATGTATTTTAATTGATAAAGTCTTCCTCTGTAATGATTTTTCAAATGTATGCTTTAATTTTAAAAGGTGATTTTTATTAAAAATAAAATAAATAAAAATATTACAAGAATTTACTACAAAATTAAGGTTTATAAAAAGGGGTGTTTCATTATGGTTCTCAACTAAAGCTGTCTACCCTAAATCTGAATCACTAGGCACCATAACATGGTCCCTGAAAAATAGAAAACCATCAAGATTGATTTTCCAACCCTCGAACTACTCACCAGCCTAAATTTGATCAAAATTTTCCTTTCGCTTGACATTAAAATTTTGCATATCTTTAGCATGTAGCAGAAACGTAATACTACTAAATTAAATACTCAAGTTGTCTTATCATCTTCCTGATATTGAAGCTCAAAATCATAAATAGTGAAAGACCTTCTATAGTCTTCTAACACAAGACATGAAAGAGATCAATTTGATTATGTTGTTTATTTTAAACAACATAGTCTTCTATAGTCTCGTGCGCGTGCGTTCGAAATTCACTATTCCTCATGACAGAATGCACTTCCAGACGAAAGATGGCATCCCCACCCTTGTCTCCATTCTTCTGAATTCGCCATTCGAACGTGATATTGCGTCCGCATGCGTTCGAAAGTGTCCAGGAATTGGACAGGTTCAAATCTTCAGCGTCTGCCTGCATTCACATTCGTCTGGGTTTGTTTGAAACTCCACGACACAGGCAAGGTTAGGACACAAAACCATGTCCTGAGTTGTCCCAAGGTTCAGGGGCGACGTTCCATGTGTTTGCGAACGACATCTCATGTCCTCTAGTCATCTACATGCGTCCGTAAGTGTCCAGTTGGACAGTTTAGGACAGGAGGATTCATCCTACATCGTCCCAAAGTATTCCACACCTGCGTAGACACCATTTCTCATCCCCATGGCTTCTGCATGTGTCCAAATATTCCATATTCCCATTTTCCTCACATTTTTCCTACTAAACTTTTATCCCATAATATTTTTCCCATATATACAAGTCATAATTTAACAAGTATAGATACAAAATGTAATATATAATTATCTCCAAATTTTGATTACATCACGTATACGAGGTGTGAAATATCTGGAATGCATGAAGTGACATATTCTGTAGTTGTAGCCAAAGCTCTTGAACTAGAGGAAGTGGAGATGAAATTTTTAAAACAGAGGGAGTCTACCCATAAATTTTTCTAGGAAATTCATGCTCAACCACGAAAAAGTTTCCTGTCAAATGCAAGAGGATTTAAGAGACCACATGAGGATGGAAACTAGCAACGAAAAGAAAAGTGTGCTTCTGGAGAGTCATCATTTCCAATGACTTATGGCAGAGCATCAAAAATTGGTCAATGTCCTAAAAATAAGAGAATCATTTTACGGAGTGTAGAGATACCACAGGGCATTGTTTTAAATGTAAGAAGATTGGTCATATCGCTCGAGATTCCACCCTTGGTCAGAGGGCAACAAAAAATCACTCAAAGAATTTTTTTGCATTAATTGAACCTAGAGATGATAATCAATTTGCTGTAATATCAGGTATTCTTCTTATTGAATGTGTATTTGCTTATACTTTGATGAACTTTTGTGTTGCACTTTTATTTGTGTCTTTTGCAATTTGTGGGTAATTGAATGGGTTATCCAAAGTACTTGAGTAGGTTTATAATGTAATGTTGTTGTATGGAGAAAGCTTGAATTCAAATTATATTTTGAAGGGGTGTAGGGTTGGGGTGAATAGAAGATAATTATATGTAGATCTTATTGTAATTAATATGAAAGGATACGATGTTATTCAGGGAATGGACTAGTTATTCAGACATTTGCTACCATAAATTGTAGAAAAAGGACTGTTTATTTCCAACCCCTAGATGGTACGAAGTACATTTGTCATGAGACTAAAGATGAGTGAAACATGTCTACTAATTCAGTGGTTAAATTTTTATGAATACAGAATATTGGATGTGTTGATTTCCTAGCTAATGTAATTGATGTAATTTTGAAATATGAAAGGAAACTAAGTGAAATTCTTATGGTGTTTCGAGATGATTTGTTTACCGAAAACAGTAAAAGGGTATGATGTTATTTCTATAATCATTGATAGATTAACAAAGTTAGCCCACTTTTTGCCAATGAGGATGAATTACTCAATGAATCAGTATGCCAATATTTACATTCAAGAGATAATATGACTTCATGGTATTCCTGTGTCAATAGTATCTTACCATGATCCCAGATTCCATTCCAATATGTGGAAAAGTTTACTTAAATCCATGGGTATTAGGTTAAATTTTAGTGCAACTTATCATCCTCAAAAAGATGGAAAAACTTAAAGAACAATTAAGATACTTGATGAGATGCTACGGGTGTGTGTACTAGAATTTCATATTAGATGAGGCAAAATAATGCTACTAGTTGAATTTGCTTACAACAATAGTTAACAATCCACTATTAAGATGGCTCCATACGAGGCTTTATATGAAAAAAAATGTATATCTCCTTTATATTGGGATGACATTGGAGAAGCAAAATTATTACGTCTAGATATTATACAACAAATTGCTGAGATGGTGAAAGTTATACAACATATTACTGACAACTCAAACCTGACAGTAGAGCTATGGAAACCCTATAAGAAGATAATTAGAATTTGAAAAGGATGTTAAGATAATCTTCAAAGTTATTTCAGTAAAGAAATTATGAGATTTGGTAGAAAATGGAAACTTAGTCCATGATTTATTGAATCTTTTTCCAAAGTGCAGAAAATAGAAAAAATAGCTTATAAGCTTAATCTACCATATTCCATAGAAGGGATCTATGTTGTTTTTCATTTGTCAATGCTAAAGAAATATATTAGTGATCCTTATAGTGCAATAAGATGTTAAGATTTAACCAACATAAGCCATGAAGAGAAACTTGTGAAAATTTTAGATTGGAGGATTAAAGAATTACAACAAAAGCAAAATTCATTGGTAAAGGTGTTATGTAACACCTGAAACTTTTTTATGTTTGTATGTTGATTCGTTGATGCACTTTTACATTGAGTTTATGATATTGATATTATTGAGCATATTGAATGAATATATTTAGAAAAATATGGTTGCGGAAATAGTAGGATGGTTGGCGCTTAGGGAGAGTGTGAAATTGAGGTTCACTTTTGCACTTCTAGTGATATTGCAGTCAACTAGGCCTTGGTAGTGGTCAACCGAACTTATACATGATTTTAAGTTTGTTCTTTAGAAGATTTTCTGTCAATCTAATGTGGAAAGTGGTCAACCAGAAAAAGAAAAATTGAAGTTTTGAGCTTACTGCCAATTGTGCTGTTCATTGGTTAAAATCATCTCAATCTATGCATAGTTTGTGTAATGATCTTATCGAGATTATTGGTTGTTTATGGGGTCGAATGTGGTGTTAGATGAAAGTGTTGATTGAAGTTTTAAACAGTTGTTGTTAGGGTTTCTTCATGAAGTTTTGTATGTATGATTTTTTTGACGATTTTGTACTTGTACATGTTTTATGGACATGCCAATGATTAAATGGTGAAGGAATTTGATTGGGATGATTTAAGTGAAACTTTTAATGATAAGATTTGATTAAATTGAGGAATTTGATAGTTTTGGGGATTTTTCATAAACAACCTAGTTTGAAGATTTTCAATTTCATTATTTATTTGGTCTATTGTAATGGATATTTCAAGGGGATTAAGAGCTTCAAATGTTGAGCATTAATAAGATTGAACAAAGAAAGGGATAGTTGTTTTACGTTTGCTGAAATTGTGCTAAAACCCTCCCCCCAAGGTAAGCGATGTTTGTGCACGGTTGGCTTATGGTCTACATCACGAAGATGCTAGGAATGTTATATGCATTATGATTGTATTAACTGTTTTTATGAGACTCGAGGACACATTACAAAGCTCTGATATGTTGTTGTATAGTCTATGTTTTCCTAATTAGGAGTCTGAGGATATGTTATAATGTTTGTTGGTAGAGTATGTTTCTTTGATTCACAGATATTTTGTTATGTTATGTTTACTTCAAGGATATTCTATAATGTGCCATGTTTCATGATTTTGAGGATACATTATGATGTTTTGACGTAGACATATGATAGGTTGAGATACATGTATGTTGCATTGGTTTCATGCATAATGTTTTTCAGGAAAAGAATGAAAATTGTTTTTAAGGCATATGTTTTCATGTAAGAAAGATGTAAATAGAAATGAATGCATATACAGAAGATCAAGAGGTTGAGGACAGGTTGTTACAAAGGTTAGACCTATGAGAGGTAAGCCTATTAGTTTGGTAATGCAGAGCCCTGACAAAGGTTCGAAGTCAACACGTGCTAGGACTTTGACAAGGACTTCGATAAAGGTTGCAACGTCATCATCCATAGGAACTTAGACAAAGGTCACGAGGTTGTTGTGGATGATGAATGTGATAGCTAACGGAGGTCCCCGAGGTTGGGACTGTCTCGACAAAGGGCACGACACATAAGTGGTGCATCTCCCATAGTTGTAGCTACTTTCCTTCTAAGGTAAATGAACAACAAAAAAGAATGAAAGAAAGCAATAAAGAGGAAACAATGAAAGAAAAATTAAAAGACATGTTTTTATAAACTGCATGTCATGTTTATGCTTTATAGACATCTCTTACTAAGCGTTAGACCCATAGTTGAACTTTGCAATATACGTAAAGATGATATGGAAGACATACCTGACAATAGAAATGAGTAAATGTTGTGATTGAAGAGGGATTCTCATGGGCAAAGTTACAGCATTATCAGAGCAATGTTGACCCGTGGGTGGCTCATGTGACTTATTTTGGTATAAAAGTCCTAAATTTAATTGACATGTTTTGTGAAATGTGGATGAATTTTATTTGTTTCCAAGAAATGAATGAGATATTGAATGATTAAAATTGTTTGTGTTGTTTAATTTTAAAACAAAAGTCTTTTACTGATCAAATGGTTTTCAAAAGTGTGTTTTATCATGTTTTAAAGGATTTTAACTTGGATTTTATGAAAGATTTTTGGGAAAGTTTTCCATTAATATTTTCAGAGAATTGTTGTCGTTTAAAAAAATGACATGAATGATGATTAACGGTTAAGGGCGTTACAAGTATGGTATTAGAACCACCAGGTTAAAGCCATTTATGCACACTGCCTGACACCGCCAACTTAAACATGGGAGTGCTTTCTCAACTATAAGTATGTTTAAATTAATTATAGAATTCATTACTAATTTGCTTCCTTAATTTATTATATCAGGATCCCCTAAGATATAGTGTGGTGAGAGAATCCCAAAGGAATATGGACACTCTAGACGAAGCCATTGAATGGTTGTTCGAACTGGTAGACTGTCAAATCCAATACATGGAGTGAATGGCAAAAAGGGAGGAACAAGAAAGAATATGTGTGATTGTTGATATGGATGCTAGGTGGGAATGGTTTCGCCGGTAGAAACCCTCGAGTTTTGATGGAAGCTCCTATGATGCAACTAAAACTGAAGAATGGGTTCGAGCATTGGAGAATATGTTCAAATATGCAAAGTTAGAGGAGGAAGAAAGTGTTCCATGCTCTGCTTACTTGCTGATTCAAGATGTGAGGTTCTGGTTGGACTCCATTAAGACCCCACATGAGGTAAAGGCAATCATGTGTGTGAAATTTAAAGAGGTATTTTATGATAAATACTTTAGTCATGCTGCGTGAGCATGGAAGTTGTTGAAGTTTTCTCAACTTTACCAGACGGGATCTGTTGTAGAGTATGTGAGAAAGTTTGAAGCATTCTCACATTTCGCGGCAAACATAATGGCCACAAATGAGCTTAGGTATACCAATTTGTGCAAGGCTTGAAGGTGGAAGTATATAGAGGCATAAAGATTAATGACATTTGGGATGTACCCTATTCCAAGATTGTGTCCAAAACCATGGAAGTAGAAGAAGTGGAATCCGTGGAGGTAGAACATTTAGAGGCAAGAAAGAAGTTCTTTAGATAGAATTAGCCTCAGCATAACAGAAGAATGAAGAGGCTTTTTAATGATAGTGAGCAACAAGAGAAAGGGAAGCGTGTTCAAGGAGGGCCAATGGTTTCCAGAGATGGTACTTAGAGGCCCCAAGTTGACCAATGCCCTAGGTGCAAGAGGAATCATATTGGCTAGTGTAGAGCTAATACCAGGCAATGATATAAGTGCAATGAGTTGGGCCACATAGCTAGGAATCACCCAACTTCAACTGGGGAGCAGAAGAGACTTGCAACTAAAGTCTTTTCTCTTATTGAAAATGATGGTGACAAACAACCTACTATCGTGTTAGGTACTTGGTTTATTAATGGCATTATTGGTTATATTTTGATTAATTCTAGAGTGATGCACTCATTTATGGCCTTTGCATATTTTCTAAATTAAATTGCCTGACTAGATTGTCTGAGTAAGTCTATAGAGTAATGTTAACATCAAGAGAATGTTTAGATGCATTGGGTCTTTTAAAGGAGTGTAATATTGGGGTTGACAAACAACTTCTGTAATGACTCGTAACTTCTGAATGTATGAGTTCAAGTGGCTCTTGAGCCCTTCAACCCTTTGCACAAAAAGGTCTCTTGGTCATTTTTCTCTCTAGACAAGATTCACAGACTGGTAAAGATCCAACATTTAAATCTTTTAAAGGACCGTCCTTCACAAGATTATCAATTCTATCTAGATTAATCTGACCTAGACGAAGATGCCAAAGATATGTGTTATCAACATAAGAAATTTTAAGTTTCTTGGACTTAAGCAATTCTACTTTAAAAATTTCAGTATTCAACAGTGATTTATTGGTGGGCCTTATCACATAAAGTCCACTTTCCATAAAACCAGAACAAATATCTAGTCCATTTCTAGAAATAATAACAATATTATTACTAAAAGAAATTGAATAACATTGTGCAAATAAGTGAGAAACAAAAATGAGATTTCTAGTAAACCCCGGTACAAAATAAACATTATTCAACAATAAAAATTTATTCTAAAAATATTATTTTATTTCTCCCACTGCTAAAGCTGAAACTAGTGCTCCATTGCCCACTCATAGTGAATTCCTTATTTACTAACTTTCAATAGGAACTTTCGTAAGCTCGTTGGGCAATTGAGTCATATTGCAACTCAGTTTGTTCATGAAGTAGTTGTTCTTGAATTGTAAGAACTGTGGGCTCAAGCTTTCCAAAATTATGCCCACCTGGGTAGCCTCATCAAAATGGGCCCCGTTAATTTCAACTTCATGAATCGTGCTAATCATCATTAACACATGCTCATGAACGGAGGTACCGGCCTGCATTTTTCTATTCATGACTTTCTTGATAGCTTCATAACAGGCTTGGTCAGATGGTTTACCAAACATGTTCTGAAGAGCCTCCATTATCTCATATGCAGTCTCTGTGTTCTCAAACTTTGTGTTGAGAACATCTGTCATGGAAGCGAGTAAATAACAATGAGCTTTGTCATTTGCTCATTTCCATGCCTCAAACGGTTCTCTCTCCTCTTTTGTGGCATTTTCAGTAGGGATCGAAGAATATTCCTCAATCAGAACAAATGTCAAGTTGTCATGCACAAGAATCATATTCATGTTCTTTTTCCAATTGACGAAATTATCGCTAGTCAACTTTTCAGTCGCGAGTAGATTAATCATAAAAGAAGACATTATGCTGTAATGAATAAATAAATAAAGATTAATATTATGCATAAAATTCATAAGAAATATGACAAGTAAAATGATGCATGTGCATGCTAAATTACTAAGTAAAACGCAAATGCTATTATTGCCTCAATACATAATATTTTTCTTAGGGTAAAAATATTGTTTATTAATAAATTTATTCAAAATATCTCATATTTTCAAATTTTATTAACAATCGATTAGTTTTTGTCAGAATGTAATTAACACATTATATCACATTTTTATGAGTGTATACTATCATTTCGGTTTTATAAAACTTAACTTATTATTGCCGCCTTAAGGACGGTTAACTATAAAATACATTTTATAAAACCTATCTCTAAGAGATCAACTATGGTATTGATCTAAGTGAACACTCTCCTTAGGGAGGATGATAACAAAGTCGTCTCGAAGCCCCACTTAAATCTCACGTTGTTGTATCAACGAAGGAGACCATGGAAAATTACGTCTAACTCTCCGCTCCCACTCATTATTTTGAATTATAGTGATTTCATAGAATATCATATATTCTATTAAATCTATATAAAAAAAATATTTAATCGAAATAAATTTATTTTATATATAGATTATTAATTTTATAATTTTATAATCATGTTATAAAATTAATGATACTAAATAAACAATTTATTTAGCACTTACAAAATAATGTAAAAATTTTGCATTATTTTATTTTCTCACATAATTCATAAATATGAATTAATAGTTTTAATCTAATTAAAACTATTTAATTTTTAACAAACTAATTTATTAAAATTAAATAAATAAAATATATGCTAAGAATGCATGTCAATGTGAAAAAACTAAATGATAAGTAGGCTCTTTATGCAAGTACTATATGACATGTGAATACATGACAATGATAAAACACCTTATATGAAGCACAAAAATAAATGAAATAATGACCGGGTCGATTTGGATATTTCTAAAATTACATATAAACACATAAAAAAAATTATATAAAGTCTTGGTAGCCTCCACATTTTTGCGTCATAAGTTGCAGTGACAACAATTGCACACCATAGTCTCGCTAAAAAATTTATCTTATCCTCCTTCTTTCTTTGATCTCAATCAATATTACATAAAGAGCATTTATCCAAGACAAAGTGGGTTTACATCAAAATTAAAAATAAGAAATTTATCAAATATTCCTAACCAAATCGGCCACATGAAAGTACGATCATTATTTCAATCATGCATAAATCCATACATTCAACATTCCAAAAATATATATAAATTTAAAAAAATGCATAAGCCTACTTATCATCATATATCATGATTTTCATAAAATCACATTATTAAATATATCATAACTATAATGAAGCTCTGATACCAATTGTTGGTTTTTAGATTCCTTCGCACGGCAGAATTACCATGGTTCATAACAACGGTAACGTGCATAACCTAGGTATCGTGAAAAATAATTTTAACATGAACATAAAACGGATCGTTGTTATAACATATTAATAATAATATGTATTCAAAAATCTTTATTTAGATCTAATCTAAAAGATGAAGAAGATTACCTTTGTAGTTTACTTCACACGGTACAAAATCAACCTGCGATCTTCTCCGCTAATCCTCCTCACCTCAAATAAGCACGTGTGGGCATGATTAACGAAACAAGATCACACTCAATTTATGATAGATCATATTCTCAACACATGAGACAATCTATTTTGGATTTAGAAAACACTTCTCTAAAGCGAACACGGAAGACACAAATTTTGCTCTCAAAATAGATTCCTTAATCTCAAAGACTTCAACCTCATAACCTAATGAGGTTAGAACTCTATTTATAGTAGTATTGCTTCATAATGACCATTATGGCATTTAGAGAAAAACACTACAAATTCCTCATTAAAGTTACAATTGATTTCATATATTTATAAAAATGTTATGGAAATTAAAAGGTCTTGTCACCATAACTCAACACTTGACACTATGACATTAACTTATTAATCTCTCATTTAAGTTATAATATATTTATAACAAAAATGTTATGGCAAACAAAAGGTCTTGTCACCATAGCTCAACACTTAGCACTATGGCATTAACTCAAATTTGACAAAATCCATTTTAAAAACTATTTTCAAGAGTTACTTTATATTTATTAATTAATTGAATAATCAATAATTCAATTATTTTATTTAATGAAATACAACAAATATATTAACTATGACAACTTTTGTCATTTTGTCTTAATTAATTGAATAATCAATAATTGAATTATTTCATCTAATGAAAAATAATAAACTTATTATTGAGTGTATTAAATAATTAATTATTTAATCTTCTTTGTTCATTTTTCTATTATTCGAATAACGATAGAAGATGATGAAGGGACTGATGGACCTATAGTTTTAAACTCCAATAATATTTTGTTAATTAATATAAACTCTTTATATTAATTAACATAATTATTAACTCTAAAGTAATTTCACTAAATACTTAGAGTTGCACTCTCAAAAACTATATAGTATATTTATTTTAATTAATGTCCATTGATATAGTCATTACATATGTAATAACCCTCCATTTAGATTTGTAATAGAGCTAGGTTTATAATCCGTTAACCTCTCATATTGCGCCTTTATCCTTGACTACCATTAGTTATTGATTGAATAATTTATTCATAACGATTATGAATTGTGCACTAATTATTCGATTCTTGAACTAACAAACAAGGGAATCTAGAAATGTATTTCATTGTATCGATATTAACATTCTCAGCTATTAATTTTAATTTACTCTCAATATATAAGATATACGAATCATAACTCGTACAAAACTTTACCAAGTAAATGAAAGAATAAATTAAAATAAAATAGGAGTTTGTTAAATACAAATTATTAAGATCATGCATATATGACCATCATTACGATAAAATTAATTGTTCTATATTTAACAGAAATTATCCGAACAATAATCAGGATATGATTATACATTCTTAATGAGATAAACTATATTTATGACTATGAACTATTTAAATATTTCATACTTCAAATGTAAGTCATGGAGATATTCTGGTTATGACTCTTTATATTTTATCCCACATATATACAATATATATGTTAATATAAAGTTAGCTTAAATAACCAAGGAAATTTCTATGAATTTTATAAAGCATAATATAAAATGTTAACATAATATCAATCAATATAAATTTATTCATATATTATAAAATTGTTCTATTATATTTGCTTGTTGAACATATTACTCCCAACAGCATAAAGAGTGTGAAGGGAGTTTCCAAGAATTGAAGTGGAAATTGGCTATAACTTCGATCTTAGCCTTACTGTAAGAAAACAATAGGTATAATATTTATTACAAGGCCTTGAAGTACAAATTGGGTTACGTGCTTATGCAAGAGGGTAAAATGATTGCTTATGCTTCAACGTAGTTAAAAGAGTATGAAAGTAACTATCCGACTCACCATCTGGAGTTAGTTGCAGTGGTGTTTGCGCTAAAAATATGGAGACACTACTTGTATGGCTTGCTGTGTGAGATTTTTACGGACAACAAAAGCTTAAAGTATATCTTAAGTCAGAAGGACCAAAACATGAGGTTAAAAGCAATGGTTAGAATTCATTAAAGATTTTATGATTATGAGATTAAGTACTACCTCAGAAAAGCAAATGTTGTAGCCGACACATTAAGTAGAAAAGCAGCTTCATTACAAACTTTAGTTCTAGAAATATCTTCAACTCTTTAGTAAGAAATTCAAAGATTTGAATTGGAAATAGTTACATCACATTTGGCTTCTACACTTTTGGCTGTGATGTTAATGCTCACAATATTGGAGAAAATTAAGAAGGCTCAGGTAGACAACCTCAAGTGTGTGAGCCTTAATTTGAATTGGACATTATTATACCAATCAGAGTATTCTATTTCTGATGAAGGGATCATAAAATTTAAGGAAAAATGGTATGTCCCTAAGAAAAGGAAGTTAGGGTGAGAAATTTTGGTGGAAGCTTATTTCTCTACTTTTTTGGTCCACCCTAAAAGGACTAAGATGTATAGAGACCTGAATCAACATTACTGGTAGCCTAAACTCAAGGTAGATGTTGCTAAATACATGGAGCTATGTCTAATCTATCAACAAGTGCAGCTGAACATTCCAGGCCAGTGGGAATGTTACAATCTTTGCCTATTATTGAATGGAAAAGGGAACAAGTCATGATGAATTTTGTTTATGGTTTTCCAAGAACAATAAAAGGACATGATGCGATATGAATAATTGTGGATAAATTAACAAAGTTAGCCCACTTTTTGCCTACCAAAAAAACCTATTCGATGAATCAGTACACCAAGTTGTACATTTAATAGATTATACAGTTGCACGAAGTTCTGGTTTTTATTGTCTCAAACCATGATCAAAGATTCACTTCAGCATTTTGGAAGAGCTCACATAAAGCTATGGGTAAATAGTTAAAGTTCAGTACAACATTCCACCCTTAGACTGATGGTCAATTAGAGAGAACAATTCAAATATTAGAGGATATATTGTGAGCTTGTGTGCTTGAGTTCCAATTCAGTTAGAGCAAGATGTTACCTTTGGTGAAATTCTCCTATAGTAATAGCTACCAAGACACAATTGGAAGAAAGTGTCGGTCTTCTTTATATTAGAACAAGGTGGGTGAAGCTCAGCTACTTGGCCCCGAGATTATTCAGTGAATAGTGGAGATGATGGCTCCCATTAAGCAAAGAATGTTAACAGCCCAAAGCTGCTAGAAAAGCTATGCAGATCAAAGGTGGAGAGAGTTAGAGTTTAAACCTGGTGACATGGTGTTCTTGAAGGTTTTGCCTTTAACAGAAGTTATAAGATTTGACAAAAAAGGTAAACTTAGCTCAAGATATGTGAGACCTTTCTTGATTATGGAGAAGATAGGAAAGACAGCCTATAGACTTGAATTATCGTCTTTGATGGATGGAGTCCAGGACATTTTCCATGTATCGATGTTGCGAAAATGTATTCATGAACCATGTCATATAGTGGTACAAGAGGACATCGAGATTCAACCAATGTTAAGTTATGTGGAAACGCCGATGCAAATCTTGGATTTTAAGATTAAGGAGCACACAAGCAGATTCCATTAGCGAAAGTCTTGAGGAAAAATCAATCATTAGATGAGGAAGAATGGGAAAGGAAGAATGAAATGGAGAAGAAGTACCTCAAAATATTTTTGAATGAAAAATTTGAGGACAAAATTTAATTAATAGAGGAGGATTGTAACACTCAAAACATTTTTATGTTTGTAGTTTGATTTGTTGATGTACTCTTACATTGAGTTTATGATATTGATATTATTAAGCATGTTGAATAAATATATTTGGAAAATGTGGTTGTGGAAATGCAGGAAATTGTAGGATGGTTGGTGCTTAGGGATGATGTAAATTTGAGTTTCACTTTCATACTTTTGGTTGTGTTGTAGTTGACTGGGCCTTGTTAGTGTTCAACCAAACTTGTACAAGATTTTAATTTTGCTCTTTAGAATTTTTCTATCTACCTGATGTGGAAAATGGTCGACCGACAAAAGGAAAATTGAAGTTTTGTGCTTACTTCTTCCATTTTGCGGTCGACTAGTTGAGGAGGAGCAGTCAACTAAACAACGCAAAACGTCAGGAGGTTGACTGAATTTTAAAAAAAGCGGTTGACTAGTACCCCTAGACTGTGGGTTTTAAAAAGGAAATATTGGTAAAAAACCCTATCATATCTTTAATTAGAGCAAAGGGTCAGCGTCGTTTGCTCTCAATCTACTTGAGGTAAGAGTAGTTTGTGTAAAGATCTTGCTGGTTGAGATTATTCATTGTTTATGGTGTCGGATGTAGCATTGGATCAAGGTATTGATTGATGTTGTAAATAGTTGTCATTAGAGTTTTTTCATGAAGCTTCTTCGTATGTCCGATATTTCCTACGATGTGGCACTTATCCAAGTTTTATGGACATCTAATAATTAAAAGGAGAAGAAATTTGGTTGGGATTTAAGTCAAACCACTAGCGACAATTTTATAATTTTTAGGGATTTTTCATAAAAAACATAGATTGAGGAATTTCCATTTCATTATTAATTTGGTATATTGTAATGGACATTTCAAGAAGATTAAGAGCTTCGAAGTTGGAGCATTTAGAAGATTGACCAATGCAAGGGATAGCAGTTTTACATGACCAAAATCGTGCTAAGACCCTCCCCCCAATGTAAGCAATGTTTATATGTGGTTGATCCAACTTTGTTGATCCAACTATGTAAGCAATGCTAAGACCCTCTGCTATGTTGATCCAACTGCCATTCCTCTTTCCGTATGTCCACTGTTCATCCTAGATATCGACTCCATAAATCGACAGCCACCCATCTTCCGCTATCTGGATCTAACGACCATCCTCTTTTCCGAAAGATCACTATTCTTTCTGGATATTCGATTCTTTTATTTCCAGATATCCAATCCTTACCATTATTTCATCCCAACCATTCACCTCCCGTGTCGAACGTCCATCTTTTGCATCGAACATCCTTATTCTAATCCAACAATAATTTCTTTTTCTTCCTTTATCCTTTCTCTATCTGATTGTCCGTTATTCCTCATTGTCTACTGGCCACCTTCTTTTTTGTTCGGCCTCCCTCAACTTCGATTATCTTGTCCCTTAATCTTTATTTTCCATATTTATTATCCAAAGCACTTGGCTTGTTATCATTGCTATTTCTCTTCATTGGAAGTTGTATTGTTCCAGAGCTATTCCATTTTCCCATATTTTGATATAAAAGATTTCAATTACCCATCATTGTCCCGTATGAGGTGGACCAAATGGTGTTACTCTCCCATAAACTGAATTACCCCTAATAACTAGATTGTTAAGTGAAAGAAAAATGAAAACTGAATACTGTAAAAGACGGAAAGATTAAACATTGTACGTAAATAGTCGTTGTGGGCGAGGTTCAAGCTGATTTTATCGTCTATGGTTGACAAAATGATGTCACTCTCCCTTCGATTGAATTACTCCTAGTGGTTGGATAGTATAGAGAAGAATAAATGAACAACAATGACTGAAAACACATCTTTACAGCTTATGCTCATGATATTTAAGTATTTCTTACTGAGCATTTTTTTATTGAGCATTAGATTGAGTTTAATCTTGTGATGTAAGTGAGTTTGTTGATAATACCATTGATAATGTATGAAGAGTAGTTGATGGAGCATCATTGTAGGTGAGTGCTTGTCTTGGTAGGACCACCATAACTTGTTTGGTGACATATAATAATATGATAAATATGAAATATTAAATTATAAAATTAGAATATAAAGTTAGTGCTTCCTTAATTTTACCATTTCACAGTAACGCGGGTTTGAAGACTTAAAATCTACCAAACCAAACAAGTTTTGGGGAAGTTAAGCAAATAAGCTCCATTTCCATCCGCTTAATTGATATTTCTGAATATTAGTAATAAGTTTTCTCTTTGTTTTAAAAATAATTATAATTAAAATAAGAAAAAATGACAAACCAACTATTGTACTTTGTGATCAATAACAAATCAACCACTAAACTATTTTTACTGACAATTTAATTACTAAACTTTGCGAAATCGCTGCCGCAAACATCGCTGTTAACTTTCTGAAAATTGCAGTGGAAAAGAACAAATACCTTGGAAAAAACATAAAGAACTCGTTATTTTAAAAGATATTTTCAGTGAAAAAGAGTTAATATCCATGGATTTAGAAGATTTTGTATTTTGTAAAATAATGGATTTAGAAGATTTCAAATTTTATAATTTAGAAGATTGTGTAAAAGAATGTTAATGTTTTAGTTTTCGGATGATTTAAAATTAATTTACAGTCCATGGAATAATTACAGCTTGTCTGTGTGTTTCTACAAAGAAAAGAATGAATTTTTTTTTTATTGTAGACAATCCTCTGCAGATTGACTGATGATCCTTTGCGGATTGAGGACATTCTTGAGTTATATTTCAAAGATTCACGATTCGTTGTACATGCAGATCAACGACGCTATTTAATAGAAAACATAACCGAGGTGTTTACGTCGTCATTTTTTTATAGTTTAATGATTAAATTATTGGCAAAAATAGTTTATTGATTGACTTATTATCTATTACAAAATACGATGTACGATTTGTCATTTTCCCATAAAATATTTTGTTCGAAGTTTTTAAAAATTTGCAGCATTGGCAGTGGACAAAGCACTATTAGCGGTCGTGCTTCCAGCCGTCAGGTTAGATCAGCAAATACTTTAGTTTTTCATAGTCTAAAAGAGTTAATTTAACAAATGCAAATTCGCTTCCTACAGAATATGTCTTTCTATATAATACCCATGAATTCTGTAAACTGATACTCAGCTCTCTCACTTCTGTAGATAATTTCATTATAAGTCCATTTGAGCTAGAAAAAAGAAAGCGTAAAGAAACAGGAGTCTTTTCTGAAGTGTTTGCAGCAATTCTAGACAGAGAAAGAAAGCAAAACTCATCGTTATGGGTTCAAAAAAGCCTTATTTAGCTGTGATTTTGATACAAATTTCATTTGCTGGCATGAGCTTGCTTTCCAAAGCTGCCTTTGCTGCAGGGATGAGCCCTTACGTCTTTCTTTTCTACAGACAAGCTATAGGAACCCTGCTCTTAGTGCCTCTCTCTTTGTTCTGCGAAAGGTAAACTTAGTTTTACTTTTTTTTTTCTTTTATATTTGATTTTATGTTCATCTTAGGATTCTTCTAATCATCGTCTTTCCTTTCGGGTATGCAGAAAGTCTCGACAACCACTTAGTTTCTGGTCTTACTGCAAAATTTTCATGCTGGCTTTTCTTGGGTATGAATTTCTCCAACCTCTTTCTGAATTTTCTTCGGAAATATCACCATCAGTAATTCATATAATTCCGATTTTCTTGATGAAATTTCACGTTCATACTATTTTTCTACTGAAAATCTATCATACTTACTATTTTATCTATTGATAATTCAGGATAACTCTTGGACTGAATGCTTATGGAGTTGGTGTTAGTTTGACTTCTGCAACTTTGGGTGCTGCTGCCTTTAACTGTCTTCCTGTTACTACCTTCATCTTTGCTCTTTTGCTTGGGTACGCTCACTCAAGACATTTACCGAGTATAACATAAACATATGAAAGCAATATTTTTTATTAATAATGTAAATTCTAGTCGTTCATTGTGACTAAATCAACAATCTATTACGTTGCAGTCTCCATTAATTGACTTGTTTTTGTCGCTAGGTTTGAGAAGGTGAGCCTAAGAACTGTATCGGGGGGGGCAAATGTGGCCGGGTTAGTATTGTGCATTGCAGGTGTGGCGATCATGACTTTTTACAAGGGCCCACATTTGAAACCATTCTTCCATAATCATCTTCTTCTTCATCATCAATCTCAATCTTCTTCTTCTTCGTCTTCTTCGACCCAAAAATGGATCATCGGTTGTTTTCTTCTGGTTGTCTCTAGTGTTTCTTGGGGTCTATGGCTTGTTCTTCAGGTGAATACCCTTTTCGTAGATTAAGAGTAAACTGTTATACATATGATACAATTTGGTTTAATTATTTACATTTGGAAATGTTTGCTTCTGACCTAAAAACAGGCACAGTTTCTGAAGACATATCCATCTACGCTTTCTTTCACTTCTCTGCAAATATTTTCTAGCGCAGTTCAATCATTTTTCGTCGCCATAGCATTTGAACGAGACCCAGCTCAGTGGAAATTGGGTTTCAATATCAGATTATTCGCCGTGGTTTACTGTGTAAGCAAACAGATTTCTTTTTCTGTTGATTTTATGACTACCAACTGTTTGTTGATAGAGAATGAAAAGAAGAGGATTTGCTCAAATGACGGCTTTTGCAGGGGATGATGGTGACCTGTTTTGCAAACTTCTTGCAAAGCTGGGTGATCAAAGTGAAGGGGCCGGTCTTCCAAGCTGTGTCAACGCCATTGAACTTGGTTGTCACCATGATTGGCTCACTTCTTCTCTTAAGTGAGAGCATTTGTGCGGGAAGGTAATTTAGTTGATGTTATTTACAATCAATTTTTCATTCCCGTTCGAAATCTGATGAAAAGAGTGGAGGTTGGATGCAGTGTTATGGGAGCAGTGATGCTGGTGGGGAGCCTTTACAGTGTTCTATGGGGGAAATGCAAAGAGCAGAAGAGCAATGAAAGAAAAGATGTTTCAGTAGAGAATGGAAGGAAAGAGATGAGCAATGAGGAAGCAAAAATAGTGGATCAAGTCTGATTCTTTTGACCGATTGGTAGATTGCTTTGGACCATTTCATTTTTCAAATTTATAAAATACCAGTTCTTATCACTGTGGGACTCGGAGTTAGGGTTTAGTCAAGCGATTGTATGAAAAGAACACAAAGTATAAAATACAAGGACCATTTCCTTTTGTGTGTTTTAGCGAGGTAAAAAAGAATGCGCACACCACTCACCAAACTTAGGCCCAAAAAAAATGACACATATTCATTTATTAGTTGGTACAAGTGATGCATTAATTTTAGTATCTATAACTTATTATAATTACACTATTATTGAGTGAACTTTATAAATTAGAGCGTAATATTAAATGTGTTGCGTCATGCTATGTATTCTCTACCCCTAACATATTCTTCTCACCCTATCTCTTTGGAATCTATGTATTAAAGCTTAGCCGTTGGATCCCTTTATACCTGTTGTATCACTGCCACGTTACCTGAATACGGAAATGTACAAAATTTAGAATATTATGAATTACCCAGTTTTCTCTCTCAGGACCTCTTTCATCATCTCCAAAACAGAACTCGGTATCAGAGCTATTATGGCTTCCTCTAGCAGCTATCTTATTTATAATTCTAAACCAGCAACTATAATCTCTCCTCCTTTCCCTTCTTAAAATATTACACAATATGTGTGTAGATATATATATATATATATATATGTATGTATGTGTATGTGTGTGTAGATATACATATGTATGTATGTATATGTGTGTGTATATATATATACACATATATATATACATACATATGTATATATATGTGTATAGATATATATGTATATATATATGTATGTACATATATGTGGATATATATATATATATATATATGTGTGTATAGATATATATACGTTTGTGTGTGTATAGATATATATGTATATATGTATGTATGTGTATAGAATATATATGAATTTTAAAGCGGGATAACGTAAAATATAATATATATTTTAAGGTTATTTTCATGGAATACCTCCAAGTATACCCACCTTTTTAAACAACAGGGGGTGTTATCAGCCATCACCTTCTGTTAAAACCCCATTTCTCTAATCCCACGAAGGTTAAGAGAGGATTGCAGCTCAGGGAAATCGCCTCCCGCGTACGCTCACTGATCTCCTCTCTGAAGCACGAAGGCGACGACTGCGAAGCGATCTGGTGTGCAAAGCGAGCTGCGACCCAAAAAGAAGCGAGCTGTGACCTCCCACTACGAATCGAGGCGAGCTGCGACCTCCCGCTGCGAACCGAGCTCCGAAGCTAATTGAGCTCCGATTGAGTTGGTCGACCTCCGACTGCGAATTGACCTCCGACTGAGCTGGGCGAACTCAAAATCTGTCTTCAGGTTTGATTGTTCCTCTCTGTTCTTGAGATTCAGTTCGGAGTACTAGTTCAGTTGGGGATAAAATCGGAGGAAAAATTCATTGCAGCTGGGTTTTATTTCGTTTGATTCAGATAATGACGAGTTCCAACAAAAATTTGCATCTGTTCTTGATTTCGTTTGATTCATTATATGTAAGACCTGTTCATCACACGATTTGTAGTCTTTAAACAACATCAAAATTGTTGGTTTTGAACTCTGAGCACTCAATTGTGCTCTTATAATTGGAATTAAACGTGTTTTCAATGGGAAAAGAGAGGAAGAAGAGGAATGAGATATGATTTCTGAATGTATTTGCATGTAAAGCAAGTCTTATTTGAGTGGGGCATGTTGTGAAAAGGTGTTATGAGACGAATACAGAATCAACTACAGAAAGAAACCAAAAAAAAAAAACATCGAAGATTACGTGTTTCGGACAATTAAGTCCCTACGTCCACGGATGAAGTCGCGGAGCAATTTTATTGACATCTTCAAAGTTTACACGAAACAGAATCATATGACTACAACAACGATCAAAAAACAAAAAAACATGCAATCAGCAAGAAAACCATCTCATCTTCGTCTTCTTCTTCTACGTGAACAGTACCCTCTGTTCACCTCTGTTATTCGATCACCAAAACAGAGGAGAAAACCTGGTTCTTCTTTCTGATCTCCCTACGCCAGAACCCATCTCCCTGACTATTTATACTCACTAATTGACTTACCCAATTAGATTAAGTCAGGAGTAACTGTCATTAACAGATAGCAAGACGCAGTAAATCTGAGTCACCTCCACAGGGCATTCGTTGAACACTTTGTGAACACTTCAAATTAAGAGGTAATAACCATTTATAGAACACGTACAATTGGATCTGAATTTGACCGACGATCAACATTATCTACATTGTGCTAAGTAGGCACAATATTTTTTAGACTGGTTCGAATCCACCCACCCATAAATTGTAATCTCCAAAGCTGCTGTTCTTCCTGAGCTTGCTAGACAAAACAAACTATTCTTCTTATAGCATAAAAAATCTCTTAGTACAAATGCCGCGGCTTTGTTCCGACACTGATTCTTCCCATTCTCGGACGGGTGGCACCGACAGTCAGAAAAAATGCAGAGCTCGGCGAACAAATAACCCGAATTTCAAACTGTGATGTGGTATGAACAATGTAATTTTAATCTATAAACTCACACAAATTATTCTATCTCTCTGCCGGGGTTGATCTGTATCTTTATCTCATAGACCAGCTCAGTCGGAAGTCAGCGAAAAATAAACTCACACAAATTAGTACTCTGAACTGAATCTCAAGAACAGAGAGGAACAATCAAACCTGAAAGTAGATTTTGAGTTCGCCCAGCTCAGTCGGAGGTCGATTCCCAGTCAGAGGTCGCCCAACTCAGTCGGAGCTCAGTTCGCAGTGGGAGGTCGCAGCTCTCCTCGGTTCGCAGTGGGAGGTCGCAGCTCGCTTCGCTTCAGGTCGCAGCTCGCTTTGCACACCAGATCGCTTCGCAGTCGTCTCCTTCGTGCTTCGGAGAGGAGATCAGTGAGCGTACGCGGGAGGCGATTTCCCTGAGCTGCAGTCCTCTCTTGACCTTCGGGAGATTAGAGCAACGGGGTGTTAACAGAAGGTGCTGGTTGATAACACCCGATACTATAAGGTGTTGTTTAAAAATTTTAAAACAATAAGGTGTTGGTTAAAAAGGAGGGTATACTTGGAGGTATTCCATGAAAAGAACCCTATATTTTATATATATAATATATATTATTCATTAAATAATTTTTATTTTTTTAATATAGAAGAAAGAAGAAGAAGAAAAGCTCGATTTCTTCTTCTCCTTCTTCTGTAAATCGTGGGCAAGAGAGAAGAGGGGCTTCGGCTGATCGAGAGTGTCGTGGGAGAGGATGAGCAGAGGTGCACGATCGTTTTCAGCTAGCAGAGGGCAAGCGGATGAGAGGATAAAACCCTTGGCTGATGGCAGCTACGAGCTTAGGACGACTCGATTGCGGCGACGGCAAAACCATGTCTGGGAGCTTCTGAATCTAACAGGGCCGAACATTTCTTCTGCCATTCCTTCAATTTTGGTTTTGGAGGTGTTGGTTTATTCGACTTTTTGCTTACGACAGCGTGTGGAGCTGGTTTGTAGATAAGCATGTCGTGGTCGCCATCGAGGTAGAGATCTTTATACTTTCTGCACTACATTGTATCATGGTTTTCAAAACTGCTATTTTGTTGGATACCACACTTGAAAACCCGATGGGAACTGTTTGGCAGCACATCAGTTTTTACGTATACATATATTTTCTCACATTTACATTACGTACATGGTTTATTCTTAATATTCTGCCATATTAATGATGTGATATTTGTGCATGTGTTAGAAGGATGAATCCTATTGATGCTTTACGTACTCTAGCACTAAAGCATCACGAGGCTATCTAGTAACATCTTTTACTGAGAGAAGATGGGTTATATGATACGTACATTGGGGGGATGAATCCTCTTGATGCTTTAGGCACTCTAGTGCTAAAGCATAACAAGGCTATCCCTCAAAATCTTCTACTGCGAGAAGATTTGATATGTATATTGAGAGGATAAATCCTCTTGATGCTTTAGGAACTCTAGTGTTAAAGCATCATGAGGCTATCCCTGTGCAATCTTCTGCTACATGAAGATTTGTTGTTTATGTGCGAAATGGTGATGGGGCATTCATGACTTTTCGTCAGGTTTCGATCCTTGGAAGCTGAAAAAGAGGATGGGGCATTGGTGACGTGTCCTTATGTTGCTCTACCCAAATAACTCATTATTTTCAAATAGTAGTATGGCTAAGATCGGAAGCTCGCTCTAAGACCAAATGATGTGACACCAAACACCAAAAGGATGCAGCTCACGAATTTGTGCAGTTTTCATAGATTCTGTTTGTCAACTTGGAAGAACTAGAACTCAATGAATTAGAGGCCTTTATGTGACGATCCGGTTTTTATAACCTTTTAAAAATGTGTTGAATTTAAAACTTTTATAAAACAACTAAAATCTTTATGAAAATCCTTTAAATTAAATCATAGTTCTTTCCTAGAAAGTCAGACCGTTAAAACCATTTTTCTTAGACTCGTTATGAAGAGCGTTATATATAGTGGAAAGCCAAAGTTATAAATTTTTTTCTCAAAACATAGCGTAAGCATAAGTCGTACAGGTTACAAAAACAATAAATAGATTATTACTTTACATTTACAAAACCTTTTTCCTTTTTCTTTCCTTAGCCTAGCTAGCCATAAGTCATGCTCGTGCAAATCATTCATCAACTACTCATTGATTCATTCATCGTTTTCTCGTGTGCATATACATGTACCTATACCATTAGTAAACTGTGAGCCCAAGGCCTAGTAAGAAATGAGCTATGCATTATGATGTATACCTCTCTTTAGTTCATTGGAGTGGGTTCACCCCAAACCAATCTTTTCATTATATTTCATTCATTCGTTCATAACTCGTACGTCGAGCGGGAGATTGGAGGTACCCAAGTGTGATGGTATAGTTTGATCGGCTTCTAGCCTCCTGTGTGCAGGTAGTCCCGTTCTCGACAAGGTAGGGATATAGCCTAGCTGCTAGGCTAGATCCAAACTATCAATCTGCCCCCAACTCCCCATCACATCATCATTCGTTCATTTCATTTATTATTTTTCCTCACATAATGCATGTGAGTACCATCCCAAAGGTGGCACTCCCTACTCTTTTCTACTAGCATGATGCATGTGCATGAGAAACGTTATCATGATACATGTCATTGGAAAGCAGTAATAACTATAATATAAAAGCATGAAAGATAAAGCACTAATCACACCCATATCCATACAAGTAAGAGGCAGAATAAAATCTACTAACACCCAAGATATGGCGATACATTCTAAATAAGTTTGGTAATTAAAAGAGACAATAACAAGTTGACATGCTTGACAGTTCAAAGGAAATACGATGTAAACATGCTTGGCAGTTTAAACTAAACAAAAATTATATGCTAATATCCTAAACATGCTCGAAAGTTAAACTAATAACGTGCGATTGGCATACGCATAATAATTAAAGCAACATAGTGGAAATGTAAATAGACAATTAAAATAAAGATATGACTAATGGTGTAGGGCCTCCACTGGCAAACGACTTTACTCAATTTCTTACCTCGAAGCTTTAACGCATAATAGCACTTATTCGTTATTCTTCTTCGTCTTTTCGATACCTTCATAAATTAGAACATTACAACTTATAAGTGAATCGTATTCTAACTTGTACCAATTCTAAGAACTTCTTCGACGCCTAAACGGAATATACCCTATCTCAATAATTTAACCCAATCCAAATGACAAAGCATCGATCAGAACATACATCCAACGTGATAACCAACAATAGAGACATTAACTTATTAACCAACCACAAGCTAATCCAACACAATAGATTATTCCATCCAGATCATTTACTCATAACATGCTTCACAGAACAACGGATCATCATAATAGCCAAACCATCCCAGTAACAAGGCATAATATCTCAACATTCTATATAAAGCTATCATCACCAAACAATAATGAATCCAAACATCAGCAAACATTAGAGAGGGAAATCCTTACATCGAAGAACTTTTGAGACTGCAGTTTCAACAACCATCTACATACGGCCATCACCAGCAGCTCCCATTCAAACCATGCACTGTCACCACTCCTTCCAGCTCACCCACATAGAACACAAACAACTCATTACAGTCAAACCAAAACCACAGCCAATCCAAAACACCAATCCATCATGTTTGTAGACCAACACAAGCAGGAAGAGATTATGTTACTTGAGGAAACCCAAGGATAGTAGCCAACCCCAGCTGCCCAGCACCAAAACGCCTGAACTGCCCATCACCAAAACACACCCGAGAGGATTCCATTATTTTTCTCTCGGCCATCCACTTTCATCCAGCAACTCACCCCTCTCTCCCAGGTTCACAACACATCGCAACGGAACACTCTCTGCCTCAAATTGATGGCAGAGAGTATAAGCTCTCCCCCACTCCCGAATGCCCATGCCTCTAGTCTGCCCATCACAAATAATTCATCCCACATTTTCTCCAGCTTTATAGAGTGTTCCGCGCTCTACATTTTCATCCCATCATGCGGAGGTTGGAAGGGACGTGGGGGGGGGGGGGGGGTGTGGTTTCTGCTTAACAGACAACGGTTCAACCCCAACTGGCGGGACCGGGTTCGGACGCAGCCTAGTCACGGGTTGCGTTCGTCCGAATCTGTCATTCGGACGAAGGAAGGCGTCAAAGTACAACGTCCGCAATCGTCGAAAACTGTTCAAAAATTTGACAGATTCAAAACTGAATTGTCCACCATCATCTGCATTTGTCCAAAAACTCACGTTACATATGAAATAGGATGCAAAGTGTCATCCCCGCTCGTCCCAAAATGCAAGGGACGATTGAAGATATATTTCGCATGTGATGGGCCCCAAGGACCGTTCATCCGAGCCCCGGCCAAGAGGCTCGTTACTTTTCTAACATGTTCTTATTTTGTAGGAAACAATTATTCATTGGGATTCATGGAGGCACCAATGCATAAAGACAAAGAAGTTCATCGCCATGTTCTCGCATGGAGCCATGACAAACCCTAATCGGCTAGATCTGCTTTGTCCTAGTTTGGAGGAGTTCTCATGGACCGAAGCTCATAAGGTTAATTGAGAGCATTCTCTTCAAGTTCCATGTTATGTTTATCATTTTTGGATGTTTTGTTGCTGGATAATGCTTTGGGAATTCTTTTGTGAGTTTTTAAATCATTTTATGTTTGTAAGATTAGAGGTGCTCAGTTTGCATGTAAACTGAGCCCTCATGCCCTATTTTGTATTTTCAAGGGTATTTTTATCTTTTCTTTTTGTAATGTCATTAGAGGGTATTTAGTCCCCTCTAATGCATTTTGGAGACTCAATTGGAAAAACCCTAAAGAAGATTTTCTTAGCATTTTGCGTGAAGACCCGTGGAGGTCCTCTATGAGATTTCCTTCATTCTATCAAATCGGTTGCTTGTTCTTGCTAGGTCTCAAGTAAACCGATCTTTGCTGCCTCTTCCAGACCCTCTTCCTTGTGTTTTTGTGCTTGTGGTGTGGAGGTAGAAGACTTAGCACAAACCCGTGTTGGAGAGCCATCTCTTGTAGTGGCTGAAAAATCGCCCTTTCTCATTGGAAGGTTAGCGAACCAAACTGGTTCTTGTTAATGTTCGTGATTTCTTATTAAAGAAGATAATATTGATTCTTGATTCTCTGGAAATAGCACTAGATTGGTGTTGATTTAGTGTTGGTTTTGTATGATTTGGATATTGTTCATTGAAGCCAAAGGAGGAAAGAAATCTACATTGCAAATTTGGAAATTGCGGCTATAGTTTTGAGAACAAAAGAGTGTATGCAGAGGAAGATATTATCATTCTAATTTCATTGCTCAGATCCCGGATTTCAAAACCCTAATCCGAGTTTGACTTTCTTTGGATCATATTTCGCTGACCTTAACAAATTTCATGCTAATTTTTGGAATGGAGATATTTTTTGATTATTTATTGAAGCCCTGAAATTGTGGTGATCATTGGATTTCAAAATTGAAGGATATAATGTTTTCAAATCACGTTACCGAATCCTGTCCTGTATTTCTGTTTTCGGGGCAGCTTCTTGTCAATAGGATAACTCATTTGTTTTAGCGAATTAGAAGCTGAAATTTGGATACGTTTTTCTTTGGTTTACTGTCTACTAGTCCTACAAATTTGAGCTCTAAATCCTTAATGCAATTGAAGTTTCTCTGTTGTAATTCTTGTCAATAGCATACCTCATTTAGATACGTTGTTAACTAGAGTCTTAGACTCTATCAGGACGCAACGCCAAGTCTGCCACGTGTGCGTCCAAAAACTCCAAAATATATTTCCAATTTAATCCTAATAAATTCCTTAGATTATTATCTTACAAATATGTCTTTGGTAATACCCCGATAATTATCCAATAAATCAGAATATCTCCAATTACTTTCCAATTATCTTTATTAAATTTTGATATAAAAGTCGGGGTATTACACTTTACTTCTGAATATTTGACGGAACTGAAATGAATATGTATGAAGATTCCCTTTAAATTTGTTAACAAATTTTTTCTAGAAATGGAGTTATACTTAAAAGGTTGCAGGTTGCTTATAATAGGATTTTGGGGTTCTGGACAGTTCTTGGCAGACGATTTTAGGATTAATTCAATTGGAGTAATGGATGCATTTTGGACACAATTTTTGGATATCTAACTATAGAATGGATTAAGAAGAAGACCTCAAAATTTCAGGGTCAAAATTAATCAAGAGAAGTAGCTATATCTAAATGGGTGCAAGCTGGTCCAAAGAGATGCCAATCACAACTTTCGACTTCAATGGCTGCCTTCATCGAAAAGGAGCACTCCAACATGATACTTCATGAGTTTGTACAACCTTTCTAGGGATTCACGTCTTATGTAAGGAGGGGAGACAACTACAATAGGGTGCTTATTTGTTCAAACTCTCACAAATGAACAAGAAATCTACAAAACACAAACCAATTGATAATAAACGATTGGGGCTGTGGGTTCGTACAAAAGAGCAAGGAGAAGCCAATGGCTATGGGATTTTCTTTCATTTAAAACTTATTTTAAACAACCCTAAGGGGAGCTTAAATGGTCTCCCAAAATTATGGCTAATTTCCTAAAATGCCCTCACAACACACTTACTTAACTAGAACATGCCCTAGCGGAGCGACACAAACACAAAACCAATTAAAATATTACAACTACTCTTAATTTCAAATAAAAATAAAACATAATTCCTAATTCTTGAATGCTGCAACAAACCAATTGGATTAATTTTTAAAGTCCTTCTTCAAGTGGATTGGATTCAACTCCGAGTAATGCAAGATTTTAGTTTCTTAACAGAATTATTGTTCTCTATCACCCATTTGGATTAGTAAATGATCTTGAATTTTGACTAAAAATCCATGTTGTTAAAGCTTAAAAAGTCATCTACTATTGTTATGAAGCATTTGTTTTGAAATGAGATTGTTAAGCCTAATGAACATGCCAATTACTCATTATGGGTCAGATTGTCGGTAGTTTTGGACAGTTTCATACAGCTTCTAAACTTGTGCTTGAAATTCCACTTATGCTTCACTTTGAATAACTCTATGATTCTCATGGATTCTGGATGGATAAAAATGATGATTTGAGCATACTCCTCCCTTTGATTAGCTACCAAAAGAACAGTAGAATTAAAGTTAGAAACTCTTCATGTTCACTTGTCAGTCGTAGCTTTTGGTGGCACATCATTAGGACTTCCATCTTCATGACTTCCTTCATAATTGGTTTGATCTTCTCTACTATTTGATTGAATTGCTATGACCTTGCTCCAACAAAATCTTATGCATACATATACTTGGACTGATCTCTTTAATGTCTGCAATGGTTCATCATATAGCTTCTCTAGATCTTTTCAACCCTTCAATTAAATCTGTCCATTGTTATGAATTTAGTGAAGCTGATATTATAACTAGTATAGTGTTTGTAGGTCCAAGAAAAAACATATTTTAAGTGCTAAGGCAGAGACTTTAATTCCAAGGAAGGTGGATCTTCAATGGATGACTCCAAAGATTTAAATTGTTCTTCTAATATTCCTAGATCTTCAAATTGCTTGCTATAATTTCATTACCTCTTTTGAATTTTTTTTTAATTTAGTGCTTATGTATTTTCCTCCATCTTTGAACTCTTTATATGCTCCATCCTTTCTGGTTCTGACACCAAATTAACTGTTTCCATAAAAAACAATCTTTTGCCTCATCTAGAAATCTCATAGCCTTTAAAACATAAAATGTTACTTGCTGGTCATTAACTCACATGGTAAGTTCTCTTTTCTAAACATCGATCAATGTCCTTTTAGTAACAAAAAATGGTTTTCCCAAAATAATTGGGATTTTGCGATATTTCTTATAATCGAGAATGATAGAATGAACTGAAAAAATAAATCTACCCACCTTCATCAATACATGCTCAGTCTTTTCTTTTGGATGAGCTAATGAATGATTAGTTAACTAAAGAGTAATTATTATAGATCGAGCTTCTCCAATTCTTAGCTTCCTAAATATGGACATGGACATTAAATATATACATAATCTAAGATCGTATAATGCTTTTCCAAAATAGTTACTTCCTATTGTGCATGGTATGGTGAACCTGCTAGGATCCTTCAACTTAGGTTGTAATTTGTTTTGTAAAATATAGCCGCTCTCTTCTTTAAAAGCTACTGTTTCAAATTCGTCGAGTCTTCACTTCTTTGATAAAATATCCTTCATGAGCTTGATATAGCTTGACATTTGCTCTAAGTATTCCACAAATGGAATATTTATATAAAGATATTTTAGACCTAGATTGCATTCCAAAGGGTCAACAAATTTTGAATGTGAAGATAGAAAAGATTTATTGCTAGTTTTGAAGAATGAATCGAAAAAGATTTTGAATTTTGAATATCAAGAAAAACTCGAAAGGAATGCAAGGTGGGAGGAGTTGTTTGAACATTTTCCTTGCATCCTAAAATGTAAGATTTGAGAGACCAACAAAGTTATCAGTTCTATGCTAAAGAGGTAAGTGCCATAAAAAAATTTAAATGCTTGGCTTTTTAAAATTGGATAGATTGAAAAATTTAATGTTTGTTGTACTTAGTTGACACTTTGGATGGAGAATTTTGATGTCAAGGTCGAGTATGTGATGTACCACCAAAAAAGAAAGTTTGCAAATTACTTCGGAAAGACAATTTCTCGACAGGTTTTCTTAGTCAACTTGAGGGCATAATAACTACATGAATTGTAACTTTCTTCACATGAAGTTTGGATAGAAACACTTGTATATGTGATGAAACATCCCAAAAACTTTCAGGGAGAAATTTGCTCGAATGGGAGAGATATGAATAAAAAGATGGCAACATTTCCGATGTAGGTGCCCACTCGGCCGAGGATTAGGTCAAACGTCAGACAAGTGTATCCTAGTTGATAAGAGGCTTCTTACTATGATTTTTTTTTACCACGTTTTGCCTTGTGACTGAAGAATATTTTCATCAAAAAATCATGATCAAAGTGGATGGGATGAGAGAGATATGATGGAAGAGCTACAAGCTGGTCCGAATAAACATTACTTTTGCACCTTTTGACTTCAATTCCCACCCTTCGATGGAAAGCAATCCAACTTGAGTTTCATGAAAGTTTCTACACCTTTTCTAGATGTTCTTCCTTGATGGCACAAGGAAGAGAAAGTGGTAGTAGTAAGAGACATCACCTAAACTTAAAAAATATGAAATCAATGGACAACATAAAAGCTTGATCGGATATAACTCACCAGAAATGATGCGGCTATAGAGAATCTCCATAATTTCGAACAAGGGTTCTACTATCTGAGATCAACTACCTAGGGCAGCCCTAAGAGAAGGTTTAAATACTCCCTAAAAAATTATGGTTAATATCCAAAAATAAAATTACCAAAATGCCCTCATAACACACTTATTCGGGTAGAACATGCTCTAGCTGAGTGACAATTTTACTTTGAGTTTAAGACAATTCCAATTAGCATAAAATAAATAAACATAAATCAAAATTAACCTTGAAATATAATTATGTGGCAAAGATTCAATTAATCATCTTCGAGCTCCTCATTCAAGTGACATAGGCTTCAACTATGAACTAAGAAGATGTAGACTTCTTTGGTAGAATTGAAGCTCTTTGTTTATGGCTCTTTTGGAATAACAAATGATCTCCAAATTTAACAAAAGATCAATTATAGAAAGTCTAGTAAGTCATCTACAATTCATATGAAGCTCACTTTTTTATATGAGATTGCAAAGGTCGTCCATAATAACAAAGACTCCACGAAGGTCAGATTGTAGATAGTTTTGGGTTGCTTCACATATCTCCTAAACTTGTACTTCAATTTCCACTTAAGCTTGATCTTGAATAACTCCAAATCATATTTGGATTCTTGTTGGATGTATGGGATAATTTTAATGTCAATCCCTTTATGAATACCTATAAAAAAAACACTAAAATTATGATTACTGAATCTCCTTGCTTGGAAGTGAATTGTAGGTTCTTATGGCACATCAGTATGTGATGGACTACGAATCCATTCCATCATTAATCAAACTTCCAAAATTATCACGGAGGTATTCAAGATCAAGCACAAGTGGAAGTTCAAGTTCAAACATTGAATACTTGAAGGCCTTTCCAAAATTGTCTACTTTCTAATATGTGACAAGTGTTTGACTATTTTGGCATTCAAAATGAGTAATGCATGAAAATTGTAGAAACTTTCTAAGCTTTCTATAATAGGCTGGATCATTAAAATTGGAGTTTTTTTGCTATGTCAAAAGCTCACGGAACCGAGAGTAAGCTTGGAGACCAAGGAAGTCTATACATGAAAACCATCCAAGTGGCTGAGCACAAACTAGGAATAGCTGCCAAAAGACCTCTATACTTAGACAAGAAGAAAGGAAGAATGAATTAATTAATCTTTTACTTAATTAACCTAGTAACTACTACGAGCTGATTTAGGGTTATTGTTGCTTATTTAGTTTATTATTATTTTATAGTTTGTAATTGGCTATTTAAGGCAACCATATATAATTTTTTTAGATAATGAAGATTGATAATAGAAAAGCTTTGGCTCATTTTCAAAATTGGAGTGATTCTTCTTTCACCCATTGGCGTGTCACAACCGAAGGTTTCCTTGTGCATGTTACATCACAAGATTGGCCTCACTTGTAAGTTGGGTGAGTTCTCTTATTGGAATCCTCATTCTTCATCCTTGGAGGAAGAGTGTGTGAAGTGGTGTCCAACTTTTCAAAGACATTTCATCGATAAATCTTCTATATGGAAGAATTCGTCACAATTACTTTCTATTTATGGCAACCTAATTTCTATCAAGCATATTTACTAATCTGTGGTGGATATTTACATTATTTCTAAATGGATCTTTTCTTATTTCATACAAGAAGACGTGGTCCAAATTTCAGCTCAAAAGCTTCCAAAACGAGGGAGTTATTGAATCTTAAATCCAGACTTTTCATATTGAGTTTTGCGGTCAAATAAGGAGATTGAAGAACCGGCCAATCTGCTCCACCACCCGATTGACCGGCCAAGAACTTTCTTGCCACTACCACTTTTTTTGTTGTTGCTGCTCGACCGCTGCCTGCCCGTGATTGACTGCCTCTCCTAGAATTTGCCCCATTCGGTTGATAACATACTTCATACTTCTTCAACATATATTCAATCGATTGTTCTCCATATTTCTCAACATATTCATAGGTTTTTTCTTTACCCCTTTCACTGATATATCATTTGGTATCAAAGCTAAAATTCTTACTAATTTATGATATCTCTTTTTCAACAGAAAGACGAGGGACCAAAGCCACTTATTGAATTATATTTCTGACGAGGAAGATTTATAATCATCAATCCCAACTTTTAGTAGCTCAGACTATGCCAAAGATTATTGGGATTGGTAAGACGAAGTCAAGAAAATTTGTCAAAGAGCTATTTTTTTTTAGGAGACCTTGGTAAAAGTTATTTTTTCAAAGCTTAAAGGAAGATCTTCTAGATGGTGGAATAAATTGATTACCTACCAAAAAGAAGATGGTGAAGACGACATCAAAACATGGAGGTCAATGAAGAAATTTTTGAGACAAAGTTATGCTCCTAAGCTTGCCAAAACTGTCCTATCCTCACCACCAATCACAAGGTATGATTCAAGATCTCCGAATAGTTTACAATCTTTACTCCCTAACATGCAAGCCACATTTGAAAGGATATTACAACAACTTGAAGTAAGTATACCGAGCACTTTAATTTTTCAAGCACAAGACCTTGACAAGGTATTAGAAGGCACTCTTGACCAAAACAAAGAAGATGTTACAAAACCTCAAGAAGAACCTTCACTATCTTTGGGGTCCCAAATAGAGAAGGAAGAATGTCTAGAAGAGGAAGTACCCGAAACTATAGAGGACCAAGTTGACTCCTTGACAACAACAACACAGAGGGAGCAAACTTTCCATATCCAATATTCCAATAAGAACAAGGTTTGGTCTTTCTTAATTGATGAGAGAATTTGTGCTAATATGATTTCTATGATTTTGGTTAAAGGAAGTAGCTTGAAATTATCAATACATGGCATCACTAACCAACTTTGGTGGCACATTGACAAGTATCAAAATGTTCATGGTCGAAGTTTAAACAAGAAAAGGTTTGTCCTTTAATCAAAGATGGAAAGAGTGATGACAATTTGCCTTCCATGGATTTTAAGGATTGTTTGAGTTGGTTAAATGGCGAAAAAGACATCGAGTTAAATCAAACTTGGACTAACTTTTCTTATGGAAGTTTTACTAATATAGTATTTTCTGATATGGCAAGTACAAGTAATCCTCTTTAGAAATTACCATGGCATGCACATAATGAATATCCTAATTATCTTCCTAATTGTTATGCATTAATAGAAGGAGGAAAACGCTATCACCAATTCGGCTCAAGCAACCTACAAAAGATTATGATACAATAAAAAGAAACTAGTTGAAAATTGCTATGTTTGAAGCAAAGAGGTATGTGACGATGGATAAATTGATTATTTGAATTTTTAGAGTTGGATGGATTAAAGCTTCTTGTCTTAATGGCATGATATGGGGATATGGCAATCCTGAGGGTAATGTTGTTCTCTTCAATCTTTGTCAAACCTCATTCATGGATATGCATATTGGTAGAAAAGGAAGGTTGTTATTAATAAATCTTAGTGTTTACTATTTTGGGATTAGGGAAACATATTGCATCTAGTGGACAACTTTACTTTTGCATGCAGATATTAAATTGATTTTATGGCAATACTTTTATGGCAACAAGGATAAGTTGGGTAATGGTTTCTTTTTCAAAGACTACTTACCTAATTTTGCATCGTTGACCAAGGATAATTTGCTAGATTATTTTCCTTATACAAGCAAGTACAAAAAGGGAAAGGTGAAGTTAAAGGGCCAATACACCATTTCAAAGAATGGGTTTCTAAAGATTGAAATCTTGGTATGCCAACTCATGAAATTCAAAAATCACTCATAAGGAAAGTATTTGTGGGGTTCCTAGTAAGCCAAGTCAAGAGAAAGTAACTCAAGATTCTATGAAAACATTGTTCTTTAACCACACATACTTAAAGGTATTCTCAAAACTATATTTATGGAAATTATTGAAATACATAGGGGTATCCACTACACTTCTAAGCTATTGTTCAATTATGGGAGGTGGTTTGTGAATATCTTACTATTATTGGCCTACCACATCATACAAAGTTTGTTTTCTTATTTCATTCATGGAGATTTTAAAACCGATGCTAATCTCAAAGTCCATGACACATCTCCTTATCTTGTGGCAGAGGATTATAAAGGGATTACTCTATGGCCCCGTATACTTAAAGGTGTTCTCAACTTATTATTTATGGTAACTATTATTATGGTCTACATTATTTCTAACCTAAAAACAAAGAATGAGAATCTATTATCCGAGTTATTGTTCAAGCATGGGAAGAGGTTTATGAAAATCTCAATATCATCAGCCTACTACAAAAAGATTCATTTTCTTATTACAATCATGAAGATATTGCTATATTGATTGTCCATGATGATTCCACTTATTATGGTAATAAAGATTATGGTGGAACAAGATATGATTCGAGGTCGAATTCTCTTTAACCTCGAGAGGATGATGGACTACAACTCCATTCATTTATTAATCAAACTTCCAAAATTATCATGGAGGTATTCAAAGTCAAGCACAAGTGGAAGTTCAACTTCAAACATAGAATACTTGAATTACTTTCCAAAACTAATTACTTTCTGACATTTGACAAGTGTTTAACTATTTTGGCATTCAAAACAATGTAATTTCAAAAATTTACTTCATAATGATTGTATCAGACTTCTTAAGTTTTCTTGAATAGGTTGGATTGTTAAAATTGGAGTTTGTTTGCTATGTCAAAAGCTCATGGAACCGAGAGCTAAGAATAAGGAAAGTCCAAGTGTCTAAGTTTGAAGGTTAAGGAAGTCTATACATGGAAACTATCCAACTGGCCCAACACTAACAAAGAATAGCTTTCAAAAGGCCTTTAGACTTGGAGAAAAAGAAAGGAAGAATGAATTAATTAATCTTTTAGTTAATTAACCTAGTAACTACTAAGTAAAGAATCAGACAACTTATACTATGAGCCGATTTAGGGTTATTGTTGCTTATTTAGTTTATTATTATTTTATAAGCAGGTGTCAAATCAATGGTAAAATTTGACATCTAAACTTCACAAACAAACCTTAACAACAACTATTAAAAATTTCACTCAAACATCCAACGCTATAATCGACCCCATAATCTCAAACCACATGATTTTACACAAACTAGGCATACCTCAAGTGGGAAGGGAGAAAATGTTACTCCTTCCCTCACCTCAATGCTCAAATCGAAAGTTTTTAGGGTTCTCGGCCAATTTCTTTTATTTAAAAAAGCATTCTAGGTGGATCGATCGACCACTCATTAAAATCTAGTCGCCCACCCACGTTTATTGCTTAGTGTGGACGATTACACCTCCTTGACTAGGTGACCGTGAAATGGGCTGAGAGCACACACCATACGCATTTTTCCTTGTATGATCGATTGCGCTTCCTTGATCGGTCGACCGCAAAATGGGTAATGAGCACAACATTTCAATTTTCTCCTACTGGTCGACTATTTTCCAACTTAGGTTGACCACAAAACTTCTAGAGAGCACTCATAAGAGCTTGTATATAGTCCGGTCAACAACAACAAAGACCCGGTCGACCGCACAACTCCCAGAAGTGCAAAATGGACCTTAATTTCACTTTCTCCTTAAGCACAAATTTTCCAACCATTTCTTGCATTCCACCACCACATTTTTTCCAACTATAAATCCATTTAACATGATCAATATTATCAATATCATAAAGTCAAATGTAAAATTACATCCACAAGTTAACTACATTCCTTAATAAAAATCTCAGGTGTTACACAACTAGATTTTGTATCAAGTGTCTCAGCTGTCAAAGAGTTAAGTCAAACATAGAGAACACCTAGTTTGCTCATGCCATAGCCAGTGGTATACTAGAAGTGTAAACAAGTGACTAAATGAAGTTTTCAAATGCATTTTAAGTGTGTAATTTTTTTTTCATCTCATATCTTTAAATAGTATTAATATGTTTAGGATTTATTCATCCTTCCATTATATTGTTTAACTTATATTTTTCTATAAAAGTACTTTTGTCTTAATTGATCTACTCTTAACTAGAAATCACTTCATCATATTTAAATATAGATAAATAACAATTTTTTTCTAGTTTTACATATTGCCTAAACAATATGTTTTCGTGCACAATTTTTCTTATGTCTTTACAAGCACTTAATTCATTTCTATTAAGCAATACATAAAAATGTATTTGTTTTCTACTTCTCCGATACTATTTGCAATTTTATTGTTTCAAATACATTGCAAACATCAAATTTGAAATTAGTATTAGTAAATGAAACTTCAAAATTAAAAATAGGTGATCTATTAATAGAAGGGAAATTTTGGCAAGAGTAATAGAGCAGTATGAAAAATGATAGTAGATGTGAACTGAAGAAGACCAGGAATATTTTTCCACTTCATAGCATATAACGGTCTGAAGTAAGAAAAATAATAGATAAAAATAAATACCAAGAGTTTTTAGTGTTTTTACGTTGAAACCCAAATTAGAAAAAAAAAATAAATCACGGGATTGAGTCTAGAAAGATACTACTGTAGAAAATAGGTTATAATATTTTTCTAAGAGCCAAATATTAAAAAAAAAAAAAATGCGAGACCAAATCCTGAAAGATACCACTATGAAAGTAGGATTATAATATTTTTCTACAATCCAATATTGTAAAAATTATTCCATAAGAGAAATTCACAACTCTTATAACTCACTATATGTACAAAAACACTTTATCTATTTTTCACTCAAACTCTTCTTCTCTCTAAAAAATCTCTCTCTATTTTCTCTCTCCCTCTCTTGTCTTATTCTCTAGATTCAGATTTTGGCATACTGAGAAACTCTTCACAAACCCCTATTTATAGAGGTTATCAAATTGAAAATGCACAAGACATCTTTATTAATTGTAGAAAAAGTGGGCTCAAAGGAAGCTCCCCCTTTTTGACAAAAAAATGGTATTCTTTTTACAAAGAGGTTTCCCTCATTTCATGTTTGAATCCAAATAACGGAGGGATGCCCCTAATATATCTCCCTCTCCTGACATATCATAAGATATCTTAATCATGATGAGGTTATACAGAATTCATATTTGTTTCTCTTCAAGATTATAGTTGTAACAACCCGATTTTAATTTTCCGTTAAACGATGTAACCAAACTTTAGAGATAAGAATTGGCATAATATATATATTTGTTACATCGTCCCTATACACGTTAAGTTGTGACGTGTAACATCTTGGAGATTTGATTCGGGCAAAGACTTGGACGAAAACACAAAAGAATTTAATTGTGAATGATTAGGACGCAAACGGACGACCCAGCAAACGAGACGTGTTGTCCGCGCAAGCCTTGGAACGGCGCCCAGGATTTGGGGATGGCTGGGGACGCCATCCGGCGTCCTAACCTCACTGTGATGAGGAGTTTTGGATGCTGGACAGGGACGATGCAGACGAGACATGACGCGTCTGCATCGAATCTGTCCATGTTTGGGCACATTCAGACTACACATGTGGATGATGCAGATGAGATAGGATGCGTCCACATTGAATCTGTTTAAGTCTGGAGACTTTAGGACGAGTACGAACGCTGACGGATGAGATAGAGAAGCGTCCGAGTTGAATCTATCTGATTCTTGGACAAATTCGGACGCTGGATGCTGACGAGGCGGACGACGACTGGCGTCCGCATCTGGATTACAAACGGTACGAACAAAGGTGGGGATGCCAATTTCCGTCCGAAGACTCAAATTTTTCCTGTGAAAATTGGCCTTGCGGACAACTGCGGATGGGAGTTAGTCGTCCTCATCCGTTCGAATCAACGCAGATCAGCGACAAAACTAGTTTAAAATCAGAACGAAAATGACACCCAACTAGTAATATCGTAGCTCCCCTACACGGAATCAACTCTCATGACCCGACTAGCCAAGGATGGTTCCCTGCCACACGTGTGAGTGTCCCCAAGTGAGTCCATACTCAGCCCAACCCACCTTCACCTTCTTTTCCTTTGTTTTCTGCTGGTAGGAAGATTTTGTTGGAGTTGGGAGACCAAGGAAAGCTGTTGTCCATGAGAGAGCACGACTACAAAGGTAAGGAATGGGGTAGTCTTGGCCAGGTGGAGGCCCTACACCCAAGTAAACATGTGTGTGTGTGTATGCTTGATAGTTCCCTATGTTGTAGTTGATAGAATATGTAGAGATATCTGATGAACTCCATTGGTTTCCTGCAATGGTTGTTACTGTCTTTACTTTCCAATTTGTTAATGTTACTTTTGTCATTTCTCTTCTATGTACGTTGTTGTTAATGTTCAACAAGTGAATAACAAGAAAACAAGAGAAACGGATCTAAACACTTCCAAAGGAAAACGTGAATGGGAATGAGAACCGTGACTGAAATGTGAAAGAAATAGATGAAAAGTACGAATGGCTCACTGAAGAACTTCTATTATTGCAACTAACGGTGACTTCGTCTTCATGAAAAGCTTTCCAGTTAATAGCTTGTGTGTGTGTGTAGATTTTCTTTTGTTACATGTATACTATTTCGTTGACGTACTGTTCACTGACATTATAGGAAAGCGTAAAGCATAACTATAGTTGTTTCATTATCGTTTTCTTGCTGTCATCTTTAGAAGCATGGTTTTAGTTGATTTGTAGCTATGACTGTCAATTCTCAGTGGTTGGAAAAGCATGCTCTTATGTCCTGTTTTGATATTTCTCAGTTGACATTCCTAGTTGATTTTATTTCTACTATTGTGTACAAGTAGAAACATGGTTAGCATTCATTTTTCTACTATTGATCATTATTTGAGGAATACGTTTCGCTACCGTTTTTCTTTACTGACAAGAGCATGCTTAACCATCCTGTATTCCATGATTTGTTGCTGTTAATTACTAGTTTAAAAATGCATATGTCGTTGCTCTTTTGTTTACAATACTGTTATAATGCTCGGTTAGAAGCATGTTTTCCTGTTCGTATTTATTGCCGTTTTCAGTCGACTAGAAGCATGCATAGTCAGTTATAAATCCTACTATTACGTTTGATTAAAGCATGTTAGCCAAGTATGTTCTTTCCGCTATCATGATCAATTATGAATATGTTAGTTGTATGAAGTATGTGTAATTGTATACATTCTCTGCTGTCTTGTTTAGTCAGTAAAAGCATGCTAGTTACTCTTGTGTAGTTGATGTAAAAGCATGATAGATGTTGTAAAGTGCTATTATTGTGGCTGCTTAAAGGCATGTTTAGTCCTGCTACATAGTCGATTAAAAGCATGCTTGTATGATCGTATTCTCTTGCTGTATAATATTCATCACGTAGTCGTTCAATGTATGTTTCGCTGTTATAATTTGATATGATTCGCTACTGTTTTTAGAGAATTTAAAGCATGTTTCGTCGCATGCTTTCCTGCTGTACATCAACCGGTTTACAAGCACGTTTCGCTGTCCTATTGTCGATATTTCTTTGCTGTATCTTGTCCATTAAAAAGCATGTTTGGTTATTGGTTTTTCTGTTGTTAAGTTTGATTAAAAGCATGATTTGTTGAACGTATTTCTGCTTAATAGTCGATTTGAAACACGTTTCAAGGCTCGTATTTTGTGCTAGATAGTAGATTAAAAGCATATTTTTTCATCTTAAATTAATGTTGATTTCACTGCTGTTCGCCTTAAGTTTACAAAGTCTGTTCGTTATTCTTAGCTCTAGGGGTGGAAACGGTACGGTTCGGTTTGGTTTTTGCTTAAATTCAGACCGAACCTATTAGGTTCGGTTTTATTTTTGAGAGACCAAATATGAACCGAACCACATGGTAAACTGAGAAAAAACCGAGTATTCGGTTCGGTTATATTTGGTTCGGTTTTCGGTTTTTGTATAAGACCGATTATTAAGTATTCGGTTCGGTTTTTCGGTCTTCATTTTGGTTTTACAAATAGTTAGCAGTTATGATTCTACTAGAGTATTTGGTGTTTTACTCGATTCCATGATTAAGTTCTTTCCATTTAATTTAACAAAAATAATTAAAAATGACTGTAACATCTATTCAATCCGTTGGGTTTCACTTTAATTTAGCAAAAATAATTAAAAATAAAAGCTTTCTCTACAAACATTCAAATGGATGAACAAACAATCATCTGCCATCATTCAGAGTCATTAGTTCTTCTCCCTCAACATTTATGAAACAGACAAAATCAAGTATTAATGCTTATGCCAATATGAAATAGACAAAATCAAACATTAATGCAACAATACAACTGAATCATCAAATGAATCAGAAATGATTAGCCATTCCATTTCTGTTACCTATGCATGTAAACTCATTCCTTTATGTGTTCATAGTTTCCATAGGACGGTACTTCAAATGAATTTAACTCTGTTTGATGATTGAATTTCGTTTAGATAACCAACCTGCAGGAACTACTACAATTGGCATCTTTATAGCAGTAGCCCAATCTTCTCTCTGGAGCAGTCCATTTACTACCTGCTAAATATGTGATACTTGTAAAAACAAAAGCAAGCAATTAACAAAAATCTTAGATCCAAATTTTTTTCCCACTAAACATGTTAACTAAAACAATTAGCTCTTTGATTAGTCTAAAACAAGAAGAATTAATGTTTATACCAATATGAAATAGACAAAATCAAGCCTTAATGCAACAATACAATTGGATAAGAAATAAAGAAACTATAAAGCATTAATGAAAACACCAAACATTTCCCCTTAGGACCAAGTGTTGAATCAAAATACTCCAGCCGTTTGTGCTCCTGCATTTTGCAACAAAAAAATCAGTAAGCACAAACAAACAGATTAAAAAGAAAACAAACAAATTAAAAGACAGATCAAGAAACAAATACACAAATTAAGAAGCAAACAAACAGATTAAAAAGAAACAAACAAATATATCAAAAACAAAAAAAAAACTAAAAGATAAAAAAAAAAACAGTTAAAAAAAAAACAAACAAAAAAATTGAGAAAGAACAATCTTAGATCTAGATACAGATTCTAGGTCTAGAAACATATCTAACTAATGTCCACCTTCGGCTATGAGAGAGAGGGCAGTGTTCCACTATATTGTTCAAAAGGGCGATGTCCAGTCCAGCTAGAAATTTTGAAACATCGATGTCGGGTTAGAGTATTTGACTATAGGAGAGAGTTCGTCGTCAATGACTCGACGTTCGCCATCGACTAGAAATACTGAGAGAGAGAGAGAGAGAGCAAGGTACGAGAACAACTAGACCTAGAAAAGACAGAGTGGAGAGAAAGGAATTAGGTTTTCAGGGAGAAGGAAGAAAGGTCACAAGGTTCAAGGAGAAAATTGAGGAAGTGCGGCCAAAAGCCACTAGTTCAGGGATTTTTTTTTTTTTTTAATAAAATTTATATTCGATTCGGGTTACTCGGTTTTCCAAATGGGAAATCGACAACCGAACCGAATATGCTCGGTTCAGTTTTGGTTCGGTCATGAACAGTAAATATCTTGCTTACAACCGAACCGAACCAAGTAATTTAGCTCGGTTTGGTCCTGTTACTCGGTTCAGACCGAACCGTTTCCCACCCCTACTTAGTTCATTACTCCATGTTGTCGTTACTCTCCTTATATATGAAAGCATATGCTGTTTGTTTTAGTGAACGTTAATAGTATGGTTAGCTAAACGACGTCATTATCTTCGTTATGTGAAGCATGTGCTAATATTAGTTTCATTCATTGTTTACTGTGGATCTCCTCAAGTTTTGTCATTTACTTTCCATATATGAGTCATTTATTATGAAAAAGTTAGGTTTAGTTCATGTTAATAGAAACCAAATAGGGGGTACCCCCTCAGGATGGTACCCACATGCATGAGTGAGGAAAATATTAAGAACAAGGATGTTCGGGGCGGGTGGGAAACATTCGTTACCGAAGAAACCTTGACGGCGGGATACGCCGGAATGGAAGAAACTCTAAAGGCGGGATACGCCGGAAAGAGGAAGAACTCTAAAGGTGGGATACGTCGGAAAGAGAAAGAAACCAGAATGCGGGACACGCCGGAAAAAGGGAACGAATATGGAATTGGGGTAGATGGGTAGTCCGGATCTAGCCTAGCTGGAATACACCCTCACCAAGTCAGGAAAGGGACTAGTACACACGCAGGAGGTTAGAAGCCGATCAACTAGGCCATCTCAGAGGACAACCTTCAATCTCTAGCTCAGAGTACGAGTAAAGAACCAAGAACTAAAGAACGAAACAAAAGAATTTGTTTGGGTGGCCCCCATTCCAAGAAGAATTAAATAGAGAAATACATAAATTGTTTTCCCCCATCTCCTTACTGGGCGAAAGCTCACGTCCTTACTTGTGGTGTAGGTAACAAAGTAATTATGCCAAGAGCTATAGAATAGGCTATTCCGGTGGAGTCTGCGGTGAATCCGATGGAGACACCAGCAAAGTAGTATTACGACACTAAGAAATGAAGAAGAAGAAAGTGTAAGGGCTAATGTCAAGTCGTTTCTCTTTTTACGAACGTTAATTTTCCCTTTATTGCCCTTACTTGAATATTAGTCAGAATGTTATTTAGGGTAGACCTTATTTGGAAACTCAAAACCGTGAATCTTAAATTAATGTTTTTCAATGTCGTTTTTTGGTAAGGTAATGATCATGGTTTCTTATTTTTTTTGTAAATGGAATTTCTTGTTTAGTTACGCTCCCGCAACTTTTATAGATAAATTTTATATCGCTTCTGCAAATCGTAAGTAATAGTTCTTCACTATTTAAGGAATGGTAAAATGAGCTTTTAGTAACGATCGGGCTTTGCACTCTGATTCTCGTTATAAAAGGGATTTTTAAGAAAAACTTAACCTCGAGATTGGTTTTTTGTAAAACTTAGCGTACTTTTAAAACGGTCAAGAAATCTGGTTCGTTACAATAGTCATTATATGTTAGCTATTTTCATCTGTGTTACCTTCTCAAGTTTTACTTGTTTTGTATCTTATACATCTTGTATTAAATGACATCTGATATCAATGTGTTTTAACCTCGAATGAAAGCTCGGATTTTTATTCAAATCACTTTGACTATAACAATTTATCATGTTTATGACTCAACTCTGTTAGAAACTTTTGTATTCATAAAATTTTTTTATAATATTTTTTAGTCGCAATAAACTCATATCCTATCATTAACAATGCAACTGATTTTTTTCGCTTGAATTTCCATAACACAACTCCCCCTCCCGATGTTGATTTTCTGGAGTTGATGTCTTCAGCTATTTCTGCTTTAGTATAGCCTACTAACAAAAACTACTTACTTAAAAAGCACAAGCTAAATTCAGAAGTACCTTTAAGTTATCTAAAAATTTACTTCAATGGTCCCTACATGGAATTGATAGAAATAAGTTAACTACTCTAACAACATGTGAAATATAAAGTCTCTTACAAACTATGATATACACCAAACTGTGAACTGCTAAGACATATGGAATCCTCTAAAATTCTGCTTTTTTTATTTGGTAGAAGGAATTTGTTCAAAAGTACGTTTAGAGTGATTAACTAGTGGATTACGAACTGGCTTTACCTTATCTATGTTGAATTGGCTGAGAATTATATTGATATACTTCTCCTATGATAGCTATAAATTTTATTTTTTTCAACGACAAGTAATATTCATACTAAGTATCTATTTAGTTGTTCCTAAGTCTTTCATTGCAAAAGATTTACTAAGTTATTTCTTCAACTTAGCAATCTTTTCACTATTCAGGTCTAAATTAGGTTGACATCAACATAAAGTAGTCGTATTATGAATATTTCATATGTGAACCTTTTAACCAATACACAATGGTCTAAAAATTTCATTTAGCATTCTTGATTGGCCATAAAGGAATCAAATTTCTAGTACCATTGTTGCGAGACTTCGTTTAACCCATATAGACTTTTTTTTTTTAAATCTACATACTAGATGTTTATTTTCTTTGATAATGAATCTTTCTGGCTGCTCCATGTACACTTACTCTTCTAGTTCAGCATGTAGGAAGATAGTCTTTACATCAAGTTATTTGTTCTTTAGGTTTAAACTTGATGCTAATCCAAATACGACTTGTATGCATGATATTTTCACAAGTGAAAATATTTTCTTAAAATCAACGCCTTTCTTCTGGTTGAAACCTTTTACAACTAGCCATGTTTTATACCTTGATTATGAACTTTTTTTTTCAAGTCTAAGTCTGTATTCCCATTTATTCTTGAGAGTATTTCTCTCCTTTGGAAGTTGAACCAACTCATAAGTGTGTTTCTCATGCAATGATCTCATCTCTTCTTGTATCACATCCTACTAGTTTTTCTTGGATTGATGCTCCATAGTTTCTTCATAGCACTCAAGTTCATCATTACCAATAATCATCACATACTCATTTACAGAGTATTTTATTACTGGTTGGTGATTTCTTGTTAGCCTTCTTAGCTCAAGTTCTTCAACTAATTCAAGAGAAGTCTTTGTTTCTCTTTGGTCAACAATATCAGTTGCTATCACTAGATTCTCCAACTTCTCCCCCTGTCAAAATTTTATTTTATTGGATTAACTCTTACTAGATACTCATTGGTGATCTCCACATTCAAATTAATGTCTTCAATGGTCTGATCTTCGAAGAAGACAACATCTTGACTTCTTTCAATCTTCTTCTTAATGAGATCTCAAAGTCTATTTCCAAATGCACTACTTTTGTAAATGAGGAATATGCATTTCTTTGCTTCGTTGTATAACTTGGATCTCTTATCTCTAGTGATTTGAACAAACGTTCTACATTCAAATACCTTTACATGATTGTAAAAGACATTTTTTTCCTATTCATAGTATGTTTGGAACTTCTCGATTTATAGGTACTGATAAGACAAGTTGATGATATTAATTGTAGTCTTCATTGCTTCTCCCTAAAATTCTTTAGAAAGTTTTCAATGTGACAACATGCACCTTATTTTTCCCCCAGATTGTTTAATTCATCATTTTTGCAATGCCATTTTGTTGAGACGTCTTCGAAGCTGATCTTTCATGTATAATCTTATGCATCTTATATTATTCATTGAAGGATCCAAAAATATTCACCACCATTGTCTATGGTAATAAATTTTAATACTTTCTAGTCTCTCACTCTGTGAGTGCATGAAATTGTTTGAAGACATAAAAAATATCATCTTAAGATTTAAGTGCATATGTCTAAACTTTTCTTTAATTATCATCAATAAATGTCATTGTAAAGCGGGCACCACCAAAATTATTTTGTTGAAAAGGGACCATAGGCATCTGAGTAGATGACTTCCAACATGTCTTACTTCCTTCATGCATAATTCTTCTGGAATGAAACTTTGTGTTATTTTACTACTAGTCAATGGATACAACTTGTTAGAACTTCATCTCAGATGTGACAAACATTCTCTCTTGCAAAGTATTTGAAGTCCTTTCTTGGTCATAAAACCCAGTCATTCAAGCCAATACTTTATGGATGAGTTATCTTGTGCAATACTTTCTAATGCTTCCTTTGTTATCACTTAAGTCACATGCAAGCTAGAGTCTTTGTTTCCTCTCATTAGAATAATAGAACCTTTGTTGAGCTTCCATTTACCATTTGTAAATTTATTTTTATAACTAGCATGATCAAGAGCTTCACCTAATAACTAGGATATCTTTGACATACTTAAGCACCAACTCACGACATGTGGTTGTGTGAATATAAATTTCATTTTTCTAACTATTTTTCAAACATGAATATTTCTCATTTTCACGATGCCAAAATTGATACTAGTGCAATATATAAGATACTCTATTTTAGAATTAACATGATAAGATGCACAGGAATCGCATATTTGACATGATTCATGAGTATGAGGGTTATAATATATTTGCACATAATAATATCTTCACCATCAGAGGCGGTTGTAGTTGTACTCTTCATATCTTCTTTAGCACTATATGTGCCTTGTTTTTTCTTCCAATTCAAGTTATCCATTTTCATGTCCTCATCTTGTGATAGTGAAAGCATTTGTTGTTCTTTTTACTTTTCAATTTTGATCTGCTCAACATGTTGCCTCTTAAGAACCTACGTTCATTTAATCTTCTTCTCGTTACAGTTAAGGCCTCCAAGGAAGAGTATTTATTATTCTTTTGTTTACTTTATTTTTCATGAATCATAGTTGCAGTATCAGTAGTCACACATGTTGTCTTTCCAGCACCGTTCGCCAAATTCATAATGAGGTGATCGTATGAATCTTCCAGTCTTTGAAGTGAAAGCTCCATTTTGTCACAACCTAGAGGTGGATCTAGATACAAATTTTGGGTTGAATGACAGATTCTTCGAGAGGACCTAATTGCCCAGCTCAATGCTCAGTTTACAATGAAAGAATGAAACATATATTGAGCCTTAGCCGACACAAGATGTGCCATAGTCCACATAGCAATCCTAAAAAAAAAAAACAAGATAGTTCAACATACAATAAATCCAAGAAGTGTTGTGTAGGAATAAAATACCAAATACCTAACTAGATTTTAAAATATCGTACGAGTCTAAAATAACAGTCGTTACCAAGGATACAAACACTTGGGAAAATAGAATATTGAAATGGTCTTTCCATTAGCTACTACTCTTGACCGCCTAGATTTTTATTTTGGAAAGAGGGATCTCGTTTGGGGTGAGTGACTAACTCAGTATGAAAGTTATTATATATGCAATAGATGAAAAAACTAGTTTTACATTTTGTTTCCAAAACCATGATGCATTAACGTGCTATGCATGGATTTATAAAACCTTTGAAAACTCTTTATCGTTTTAACAAAAGGCTCAGTGAGCATACAATGATGTAATTTTCAAAGCATTATTGTATACATAGACAACTATAATAAAATTGTTTCAACTGATTTTATTCTCAAAATAGCCCTAGTGAAAAGGGAAGGTCACTCAAGGACCCCCGATATATTTTCCCACAAGACACGTAAGAATGACGATGTTCCAAAGATCTAGCTAGACACATGAGTAAAAAAGAAAACATGTCGGTGATCTAAAGATCTAGTAGCTTCGTTTCAAAATAATCATAAAATAAATATACCTTGATCAGATGTAGGGATTCGAAATCCAAGGAGCACATCATCACGGCCCTATTATCCATTTTCCATCGTAACAAACAAAACATCTTCATGCAATAGAAAGTGTACTAGGAAAATTTCATGCTGTTTTAACACTGAGGCCATCCAAAACATAAGGAGGATTCACCCCCCAGTGAACAACATAATAAGGTAGTGAAATACTAAGTAGGCATAAATTAAACATGTAAAAACAAGTGTACATATAGTATAAAAATATAGGTAATCTCGAACAATCCTCATTGGGTATTCATATGTGATAACTCACAAACTATCAGTTTTGAAAGTCATGATACAATGCAAAATAGTATAAAATCCCTACTTGGACGACAGAAGCCTTATTGACCAGCCGAAAGACGCTATCAAGTACAGGCACTGAAATCCGTAAAATTGTCAAAACCTAAAACATAGCCAACGTCAAAATTCCAACCAAAACACTAGAGATAAAAGATGCTTCCTAAATTGGGACTAGAAATCCAAACCAGAAGGAATCAACAAATGATCTTGAACCTAGACAAATCATACGTACACCTATGACAAAACTCGAAAGTTAAAATCATATATGTTTAACTTCTCAAACTCTCTAATTAATAAAATTCTAAGATTTATCTAGGGAATAACTGTTATTGACCCAATATGAATATTTTCCCACTTCAATATCCAAAATAAAGTTTTTGACCTCACCTCAATACACATACTCAATGATCAAGATGTCATTTCAACAAATGGAGGCTACCAATGTGTTCATGATGTCCAAACAAGTTAGGAAATGGGTCTGTTCAATGTTCCAACATTATTATGCAATCAAAAACTGTCTAAGAAAAAGTAAAAGTCAACGATCAACAGTCAACACCCATGTTACCTACCAGGTCATCATTCAACACCCAGCCAGCATTTAACAAATGCCGTCAGCGCCGCTATGGAGACAGACGACTTCCTCTACGACGCGACTTTTTTGATGAATGGCAAACACCAGTAGATTGTAAGGAAAAGGCTCAAGTTTTAAAAGTTTACAACTCCTAAATCCAACGGTGGCTTCGGTTGTCCAAGATGACCCCTAGAACAGGCGGGATCTACGTTTTAAGGGGCAGTTTCCATTTTTTATCGATGATCTAGTGACCACATGTGGCCACAGTTTCAAGCAATCGTTGGGTCTAAACAATTCTCCTCATCAAGAGCTTTCAATTGGTAGGTCGAACGTAAAGATTAGACATCGAGATCGTCACTGGCAATCATTTAAAGTTTTGATCGAAACTTTTTCAATGACAATTTGTAGGTGTTTGTTCTCCCAAACGACGCAGCCATTTTCGAAGAATAATATACCGAATCAAGGCTCGCGAACTTTGGAAGTTGTTGCTAGAGTAATGAAGAAAAAGGGGGAGAAGAAAAAAAAATTGAGAGAGAGAAAAAAAATGTTAGAGAGAGAAAGAGAACCGCGAGGAGAAGAAAAAAAAAGTAAGAATTTTTTTTTAATTAAAAAAATTAATATTTTTAAATATGTATAGTAATTATATAATATATTTTATACATTAAATAAATACCGACCCAATGAGAAAATTTCATGTTATCTCTACGCCCCTAAGATTTAACTTAAATTTACTGATCATTTCTTAATCACATGAAAATATCAAATTTCCACCAATTCAACTAGTCATTCAAAAATTTATACGTGTCCAAACGAAATCAAATCAAAAAAATTTTGAATCAATACGAGTCAAATTTGTAACGACCCGAATTTTCATACATTTGAAAATGCGTTAAATTTTGAGAAAAACATATCAGAGTGTAAGCCGAACCGTTAGAAACACTTAAAACATTGCGGAAATAAAAACATATGCAGAAGCGTAAATAATTTAAAGAAAATGAACTAAACATTTAATTACAATTTAGAAAGAGAAAACTGAATTTAATTACAAATTAATTACAATTTGACTGTCTCTCACTTCACATAGACTGGCCAACCACAAGCTCGCGCATGCAAATTCCTTATCAACTATTTTTTCATTTGCTCGAGGACTACACACGTACGTGTACCGACACCGCAAGTAAGACGTGAGCCTAAAGGCCTAGTAAGAAAATGGGTTTATGCATATAAGATGCCGCTCTTTAATTCTTCAGAATGGGTCTGCCCCAAACCAATCTTTTAATTACGTATATTAGGCATAGCTCGTACGTGGAGCATGAAGTTTGAGGAATCCTACGGTTTCTAATTAATTATGTTAATTGATCTTAGAATCCCGACAAGGGAAAGATTTATTCTTTTTCTCACTCAAAGCGTGTGGCCACTCGGTGGTGGTTTTCCTAATTGTTTCTATCGTCATGAGATTACCCTAAATGTACATACAACATACAAGGGATTAATCAAAACCATACAATAAATTAAGCAAAACAACACTTCAAAGAACGATAGCATGCTTTTAACGTCTATAGCCAAAGTTTGTTAACATGCTCATATTAAGTAGCTTATTTACATGCTTAGGTTAGCTAAATTGGATTACCGTGTTCAATCAATTAACATACTTGGAACAATAGTTAATTACTCTAGTTATAATCACTTTAATAAATTAGCATACTCACGGGATTGATTAACAACTTTTAATTAAACAACTACTTAATCAAGAACTAGCAAATCAGTTAACCTGTTTAGCAAGGAATTTCCTACAAGTATCGACACATAGCAACACCAAGAGGAATACATATGAACCTACAAAACAATCATACTATAGCGAACATAAGAGTACACGACAATAAATAAATCAAAACAATACAACATGCTTAAAAAGTTTATAACCTAATTTATTATCATGCCTATTTTAATTAACTTATTTATCTACATTAACTATTTTAATTAGGTTAATTTACTGAACCAACTAACAATTGGATTAACATGCTCGAAAGGCCAGTTATTCACATCCGTTACAGTTACCTTAATTAATTAGCATGCTCGAGGGATTGATTCATAGCAGACATAGACGAAGGAATTATGCAAGGCAAACATGTCGACAAACACAGAGAACTATCATAGAACAGGCAACATAGAAATATTACAGAGGACAAAATACAGAGCATTCAAGCATAGGAAATACACACTCTACCATTATCACAGAGCAACATGAGAATTAACACTAACAAAGCCTTCAAGGAAACAGAGCAGCCCACGATAGAATATCAACAACCAATACAAAAAATCTAACAACAGAAACCATACAAGGACAACTCAAAAAAGGAATAGCAGCAGAAATCATCCAAAGAAAGACCATCACTACTCACGCACACACTTGCGGTGTAGGGCCTCCACCTGTCAAAGACACACACAAGTCTTACCATTTGAAGAAAACCATTCACCGACAGCTGACTCCACGACATCTCGCAGGACCCCAGCACACAGCATAGAGCTCCAGCTCCAGCAGCTCCATAACAGCTCAAGGCAAAACAAACCCAACCATGAACAACCCACTATCAACAGAGTAATTCTCTACATAATACTAATCGACAGAAATTAATCATCACAGCAGGATACAAACATCACAGACTCATAAAATCCAAAAAATAAAAGGAACCACTCACTTTCTCGGCCTCTAAAAGAAACTCCCAAGAGTTCCCTCTAGATAGCTCCATATTCTGCCCTTTCTCTCTGCCTCTCCAAAATAAAAAAAAATTAAAAATTTTAAATGTACAACAACCTATCTCACGTTTACCGGCAACAGAGGCAGATCCTGATTTTTCGGCCACAATCTTCGTTGCCTAATCCTTAGAAACTGAACCACACTCCTCTGTCGATCATCACCAGAAACCAGTGGATCGAATGAACTGAATAGCGAGCAACCTGGACCAGTATCTTCCTAGTCGAACCAGAGCTCCCCTGTCCAACTGTCCGTCGTGCTACACGCCATCGCCTCGCCGTCATCGTCGCTGGCAACGCGCACCAGAGCTCGACGCACCGATGACCGCACTGAACCTCCATCGCGATTCAGTCTCGTGAAATCTCTTGAACTGTGCCCTAGTAGCGACCTGCATCGATGACCAGCACCCTACACGTCGTCGCTGTCTCGTCGTTGCGGACCTTGTCTCCCTCTCGCCTTCTCGGTCGTTCTCTCCATTACACACGGTCCGATCGTCGTTCGCGAGGAGAAGCTCCCTCGTGGTCTCTCTTCTCTCTTTCGTCTCTGCATCTCTCTCCTAAAAATGGCCGAGGGCCATTCATAAATTCGCCCAAACCGGTTCACAGAGAGTGGACCGGTTCACCCACTTCTTAAAATTTCTTCTTTAATTTATCCTTAATGTAATATAAAATTCATTATAATATAAATTCATTAATAATAATTTAAATTCATTAAATTGATAATAATAATTATCCAACTTAAAAAGTAGAGGTGTTACAAAATTGGTCTCGAAAAAAGTTAAAAATTTCCTCAGAAATTTTATTAATTTAAAAATTTGCTAATTTTACATGTTTGTTCGTTCTAATCAAATTTTGTAATTAATTGCTATAAATAGAGAAAAAAAAGTATTAATAGTATTGATGTAATCAGTTACCGTTGTGGACTCTGACATTCGAAGCGTGTACAATTTTCTTTTGAAAAAAATTTTATTGTGCAATGATTTTGCCTAGTACAATTTTGTCACTATACCACAAATCTATTTGGCAGTTTCATCTATGAGAAAATTTACAATATTTTATTTACTAAAGCAATATGTAAATTGGTGATACTATTTTCATCTGCTTTCATACATTTTTTTGTCTTTGATAGTTGTTGGTCTATCACCGATAGTGATAATGCAGCCATTTTTTTGTAATAGCGCCTTCATATTTAATTTTCACAACTAGAAATTACTTATGTCAAAATTTTCAATTTCAACTCTGGCTGTTATTATAATCTCACTCGAATACCACTTAACAAAAATAATTAGATGGTATAAAAAATGATAGCTAATGTGAACTGAAAAATACCAGTTATATTTTACCATGTCATTAAAATATAACATAAAAAAGAAAGAAAAATAATAGACAAAAATAAATAATGATATTTTTATGTGAAAATCTAAAACGACAAAAAACCATAAGGTCTGAATTCTGAAAGATACCACTATAAAAATAGGATTACAATATTTTTCTAAAAATCAAATATTATATAAAATATTCAATAAATGAAATTTACTACTCTTATAACAAACTATATATACAAAAACACCTTACTTGTTTTTCAATTACATTCTCTCTTTTATTGCCCACAAAAACTCTATCTATTTTCTATTTTCTTGTTATTTAAATTCAGATTTTGGGATGCTAAGAGACTCTTCTCATTCTTTTTTCTTCTTCTTTAATAAATTCAGAACTTGGGATGCTAAGAGACTCTTCTCAAACCCCTATGTATGGGAGTTCTCATATGGAAGATAACAGAAAGGATTTTCCTTAATTGTGGGAAATAGTTTCCGGCACCCTCCCTTTGTGATAAAAATGGCACTGTTTTGACAAAAAGGTTGCCTTCATTTAACTTTCAGATCCATCACAGTGGAGGGACACACCTATCAAGAAATCTATATATTTTATACCAATTTGACGTGTTTCAATCTTATCATTGTCTTTGTTGCGCTACCCAAGGAAAGCTAAAAGTATAATAATATCTCATAAAAATATATTAATAATTAACTCGTATTTTAATTAAAAATTAAAAAAAAATATTCGATAAGAAAAATAGAGAAAATGATATTTCTGTGCTGCTCTTGTATGGGCAGTAAACCCACGTTTAATCTTACTGGATATTTGAAGTGGTTGGGTGAGCGTATGCCGACGATAGCATGTGAGTCTTGGAAAATTTGACGTGGCCGACCAATAAATGATTGTTGGATTGGGAATCAGGTCCTAGTGGAATGACATTATGACATAGAATGATCTAGTGGCCAAATTATAGTGGACCATTAATTGGTTGTGTGGCTGAGAAAAGTCTAAAAATAGATGGATACTACAAGAAGCCAAATGGTGAGAAAAACACGTGAGTTAAAAGAGTTGCCCAATACCACCTTTCTACTCTCAAACTATTTAATCTCAGAACACTTAACTAACTTGAAAACACTTATTGATTTTATCTTGTCATTCTCTTCTAGCCTTCTTCCTGCCTTTCAATCTTATGTTCTTGTTTTTCTCTCTCTTCTCTCAAATTGTCATTCTGCAACAAATACCTTCCTTGTCTCTCTTATTTTATATTTTGATCTTCAAATAGACTTGTCCTACTCCTTGATCCACTTGGCTGAAATCCAACACCCGTGATGGAGCACAAGTAAAATCTTCTGCTTCAAATCAAACCCCACCGTTTCTTGATGATTCCATTCTGTTTTCCACCAATTTATTGTTTTTACTTTATTCTCTGTTTGTCAGTAAAACGCCACCTCTTCCCTTTAAACAAATCCATCAGAGCTTTCCACTGTCTTTTTCAATTCGTTCTTTCTCTCTCTTCACTTAGTGCTTCCCTCTCTTCATGTCGTCTCTTCCTGCTTTCACTGGTTCATAGCTTCTCTTTTTGTTTCATCGTTTTTTTATTTTCTTCACTTCTCTTCTCTCACTTTCCTTTAATTTCTCTTCTGAACCATCAACCACTGCTTAGTGAGAAAATAACATCCCCCATAGGAACTGGAAGCTATTTTGCCTCTTCTATTATTTGAATGATTACAGGATTCTTTCTCTCGCCCTTCCACTTATTTTAGTGAGAGATAACACAGCCAAAGCCATCATCAATGGGTTCAAACAAACCCTATTTTGCCGTGATTTTAATACAACTCTCCTTTGCTGGCATGAACTTGCTCTCTAAAGCTGCATTTGCTGATGGCTTGAGCCCCTACGTTCTTCTCTTCTACAGACAAGCTGCTGGAACTATCTTCTTAATCCCTCTCACACTGTATTGTGAAAGGTACCCTTCTATTTTATTTTCTTTTCATATTTAAATTCAATAATTCCTACTTTCTGATCCTTTTCTTTTTGGGCCTGCAGAAAGGCACTTCCTCCGCTTTCTTTTGTATCCTTATTCAAGATTTCTTTGCTTGCCTTTCTTGGGTATGTACAAAAGGACTACCTCCTCTTAATTTCATACTTCAATCTCATACCCTATCCTTACAAGTAGAATAATTATGATAAATTTTACATATAGTCAAAAATAAAGTATCATTTGCACTAATGAGTATATGACAAGTAATCTCTTTGAAAAAATATAAGATGACAGTGGAAATATAACATATCTTATTGTGAAACTCTCATCTAGACCCCGCGATAACTATCGTTGAACTTTGACTTTTGTAGCTGCGGAAGTTTTGTTCTTACTATATTATGGAATAATTCAGGATAACTTTTGGACTAAACGCTTATGGAGTTGCTGTTGATTTCACTTCCGCAACTTTAGGTGCTGCTACCTTTAATTGCCTTCCAGTTACCACCTTTTTCTTCGCCTTTTTACTCGGGTAAGTTATTTCCCATTTCTCTCTCGAACCCTCTCGACCAATGTTACATTATAATTGAGCTTTACAAAACCGCTTCAATTTATCAATGATTATATACAAGTCGTTTTGTGTTATAGCATAGGACCATGATTCTAGTGGAATGAACTTGGTTGTGATAAAGTCAAACACCTACACTAAAAGTGTCACCCGAGTTGACACTAAAAATAGAAAATAACATAAAAATATTTCACTATAACGTAGTACATACATAAAATAAGTCTTTATTTTATAACATAAACTTCAAGTAAAAATGAAGTCATTCACAGACTTCAGACACACCATACATAGACATAAACAAGAATAACAAAGATACTTGGTGATCACAAAACCACAAATGACCCTAAGCAAGTTTAAAGTTTTGACCACAAGGACACGACATATATAATTATTTCATTACTATAGTTAACAAGCAGACAATCACATCCTTTAATAATGGAATGTGAGTAACAATACAAAACCTCATATGAGTCGATCAAACTTAGTTCACAGAACCAAGATGATCAATAAAGTAAGGTGCATGCTTAAAGAAAACATGTGCAATGAAAAATATATATAATCCATAAAAATTGACATGTTATTTTATATAAAAACAAGTCACAAAATAAATGTTTTAGAAAAGGATGCAATGCTGAAAATAAAAATAAATCTCTACCTTAAACGAGCCTACCAAAGCCAAAGCCCAAGTAAATCCAAGTGTTCAAAAACGCGTCAAACCTATCAATGTATCATCATATATCTATTGTCTATCCAAAATCCACCAAACTATTTGTTAGAACTCACAACCAAGGTAGGAATCAATTTGAGAATCAAATAGGCGAAAAATCCAACTTGACCTAATTTTGAGAAATGGACGCAGCATAATACTCTTCATGTGTGCCTCAGCATTTCAATGCCTGGGCATAAATCCTAGGTGTGCCTTGACTTCTTAACACCTCAGCATACCTGATTGATGTCATGGCATAACTTCACCACAACGCACTATCATGAGTCCTGGCAGTCATCCTTTGGTGAACGCCATGATTTGCACAAAATGCGACAGCTTACAACCAATATTACGTGGCGACATAAAATGTGAAATTGGCGCTTTTCATTTAAAAAATGTTGTGGTGTTTTAGAACACAATGCATATACATTATGTACTTCCGATCAGGTCTTTGCATTATATACTTTTGATCAGGTCTTTGCAAAATCTGATTCGCTCTCCAATATCTCAATACTATTTGACCAAAAAAAATCTAAATTTTACTTATGTTACGGTATTTTCATGCATAGATAATTATTCATACTCGTTTTATTACATTCGATTTAGACCAAAACTTCCATTAAAATCTACAACTTTAAAATGTAGAAACAAATTATGTAAGTTCGACCTACCTTTAGAAATCCTTTACCTTTTCTCCATCAATCTACGATCTTGATTTTCCGATTTAATTAATACCCACAATTAAGTCTCGTCCCAAAATCAAAATCTGAAATGAAAATCCCAAAAATTCACCATAGCTTGAAGAAAAAATTCAAAAATTCGACTTACCTTCTTCATTCGGTAATATACTCTAAATTCCTTCACCTGAAAATTACCGATTCATTCAGCTTTAACCAAACTTTAAGTCCTTAAAAGATTCAAATCAAGATTTAGAATTCGATGGTCTACTAATTAAATTCCTTGGTTAATAAACTGAATTCTTATATTACCTTCAGTATTAACACTAACTATTAGACTTGGCATAATTTTCTAGATGCAATATTTTAGATTCTCCCCCTCCAGACAACGGTCAACACGTGATAGAACGATGGAAATAGAGTTAAGGGATGGAGAATTGTGATTATATAGACCCTTTGGGCAAACTGTGCCCAAACCCATCAAAATACTTAAAATAAACTCTACTTGGAAATGTCAAATTTTACACCATGTGTCGCTTTCCAGTTAGGTCTCTCTTCCTCTTGCTCTCCAATAAATCAATCACTTTCAACCTTTGTCCCCACTTCCTTTCCCTTTGAAACTATCTTCCCTATTTTTTCTCCTCCCCAGTTCAACAATAGTGTTTCAAACAACAAAGACATTAACGGCTACAAAACCCTGCAAAGCAATGAAGTCGTAGTTTAGTTCATCCAATTGTTGGAAGCAAGCTTTGCTTTTCAATGCCCCCACTCTCTTCACCTTCCAAGAAAAGACAAAGTAAGTTTTTTTGTATGGAAAAAAAAAAAGAAAGAGAGAAAACTGAACAACATGGCATAGAGGTTGGCACGTGGGAGAAGTTTGAATGGTTGGATCGATTGAGGACATAAGAAAAGAGTATCTAATTTAGGTTTTTTTTTTTTAGGAAATTGAGTTAGCCAAAGAAGTGAAGGTCAAAAAATTCAAGAGTGACATGAACATAATTCAAATAATATGATTTTAATGTATTTTGTCAAAGCATTTTTTGAGTTAACATAGAAAGTGGTGTTTCATGCATACGTAAGTACATGTATTTTATTAATTCATGTACTTAGATTATCCATATATTTACAAGTACAAGTGTATGATTATGTACTAAGATTAATCATATATTATGTTAAATATCTATCTAAGTGTCGCACCCCAAAGATGAAATGCCAAGTACAAAGATCCAACCCTTGAGAGAATCCGACCTACTAGACCGAGCCTTTGGTTTACAATTCGCAATAGAAGATTTAAGACCATAAATTTAAATATAAGTCATAACTCACATGAGTATGTCGAGTTCACATTATTGGTTATAAGAATTTTACGACAATCCAATAAAATTACATCAGTAGGAAATATTATGCAAAAAATAAAACATGTCACATAAGTATATGTTATATAGACCACATTGAAGAGAAATAAATAAAATAAAATCTCAACAAAATAAAATAATACTCAAAGGAAATAGATAAAGAAGCTCCAAGAGAACACTATCACGCGGAGTCATGACCATTACAATTCTTTCTTGGCAAAACATAGTCATTTGAAATGAATAATCTATATTCAAATATTTTTAGTGCTATATTCAATGTTTTCAAAACAATTACTATCATGTTTATGAAATTTTACCTAGAAACACAACATCGTGAGCTACTAAAAATATATATTGTATAACATGTAAAACACCTACTCGCTTAGTTGTAGATGGATAACAAATAAATGATCCATATCAAATGTCAAATAACTCTAGTAACCACAACCTGCAAATGAAATAAAGTATGCTTCATGCTGAAAATAAACGTCTAAAACGATCATACATATAGTATAGAAATTAACATTTTGTTAGACAACACATGTTGGGGTCTTTTGTGTGATATATCACAAAATGGGTTTTGAAAGCATGAAGGCACAATTAAATATATTTTAAAAAACCCATACTTTGAACCTAGTAAGTCTTTTTTATTGTTGGAAATGGAATGCTCGCGAATTGGTTCGAACTAAAAAAATCCTCCAAACTTACATCAATATGATCATTAGCACCTTTCACTTAAAATAATAGTTGAATCTCGTACTAGAAATAAGAACAAACTGGGAATCAATTAAGGACTTTATAATTGGCCAATATGAGATTTGAAGAAAATTGCCGTTGAAATTTGTCCATTGGAAATCTATCCGTTGGCGAAATTTGGATTTTTCGGACATAGAACCTCGTCCCCGCCTCTTCCGCGTTCGTCTGAAAAAGTCACCAGAAAATTACAGATTCAAAATCTTGGCATCTGTTATCATCCGCTATTGTCCAATGTCGTCCGCGTGTGTCCAAAATGTTGCCAAAATATTACAGAGTCAAAACTTCTTCGTCCACTATCATCCACTATAGTCCAAAAACTTTAGACTGCATGTTTTGCCTTGTCGTCATTCATCCCAAAACATCGATCCTCAGTTTACTAGGTCGACCTCCATCATCCGCGTTCGTCCGATAATGTCCAATAATGGATTTTTCAATTTCATGTCGCACAACTCAAATTCTCTAAGTCCCATGATGCATTCTACTCACTGCAAGGACTTAGTAAAACTCATTAGACGATAATAATATTCTCATTAATAGTATTTCCAATTTTAGTGAAAAATATGAGTATTATAAATTCAACCAATAAAAAACTTATAAAACTCAATAATATTATTCATCATCAAAATATAAATATGCCTAACACACTTAAGATAATAGGAAACTTATCTTCAGCCTCCCTTATGTTTATAGAGACTCTTACAGGTGAAAAGACTATTTTGTCAATTTTGTTATTTGTTTTTTACCATTTTATCTTTAATTCCATGGAAATTCACCAAAATAGCATGGTTAACTATATTTAACCGTTCTTAACATAAACTAATCACCTTAGCTTAGTTCTAAGCTAATTTCCATAATTATCATAATTAATCACAATTACCTAACCTTAACCTGTCACTAAGTACACTTTAATCACACACTTAGTCACTAATTCACAAGTGATGTGTATCCATAACTTATTGGATATCCCATTTTATTATATGGCTACATACGTCAATGTATTAGAAATATTTCGTCTATTATACACTTCTCCAAATTCCCATTCGAAAGTCTTATTTAAAGATCTTTTCCAAAACAGTACAGTTTAGGACTAATCCAACTTCAAACATGCATAACTTTCAATGCATATATCTAAATCCCTTCAATCCAAAGGCAAACACTTCATTTATGTGTCTAATTTATGTCATTAATATGTTTTGAATTAATAATCACAGTAACATATCCAATTAACCTCAAATAATAACTATGCTCATATATAGCGCATTTACCTTTTTCGTGCAAAAATTCATATGTTATGAGCATCTATCCAATTAATCCAATCTCATCATCATTCCATAGTTTAAGATATCTACTATTATACCTATTTTTACTTTAGAAAAATATCCTCAATTTGTTAGTCAATTTCTTTATTTTCAAAGTTATCTTATGACTGATTATCACTTAATCACATTTAATTACACTAAGTATGATTATTAGTATTAATCATTAATCTAGATCATTACACGTACCATTAAAAATTGTTGACAAAGATTAAAGAAAAGAATGTCATAGACATGGATCTATTAGCAAAATCTCTCTTTCAATGTCTTATTCTCTGATCTCTCTTCTCTATTTTGTGCAATGGAAAGGAGGAATTCTCTTTTTTCCATGATGTCTTACTCCTCTGAATGAACCCATGGTCGAGGAACTCCTATGGTTGTGACCTCAAGTCAACAAACTTTGGTAGAGCCATCATGTATGGCATCATCGAAGCTAGAGTAGAACCTATAACCAAGTCAATTATGAAATTTATCTCTCTACCTTGTGGTAAACCAGTCAAGTCCTTTGGAAATATGTTAGGATATTCCATAACACCAATAGATCTAAATCCTACCTTGTTGTCTCATTGTCCTATTGATAGACCTTTTCCTTGTATAATACGTTAGCGCACTTCGATCACTTGTATAAATAACAACCCATCCATCGTTAACAATAAGGGTAATCTTTTTTAAGAGGCCATTGGCTATAGCTTTGTAATTCCTCAGCCAATCTATTCCCATAATCGTAATAGTCTTTTCAACTGCTAGGATGACTACATTGGCAAAGAGCATGTGGTAATCGATCACCACACATACTACCTTTACCCCTACTAGCCTATCTATGCCACTCTCAACTCTACCACTCTAATAGAGATAGTCTCCAAAATATCTTGACCTTTGCAAAGTAGGGTTAGAGCTATAACTCTGTCCATAACCAAAATGTCTTAAAAAGTCTAAACTTTTCCATTGATATGGTATGCAAAAGCATGTTGCCTTTGATATGACTAAAAAGACTTATTCTCATAACCTCACCCAACATTAGGCACTAATCACACTACAGTAGAATGAGTGAAAGAGTACGATTAATTGGATTGCTGCTAATTCTAAAAAAAATACAACCTTAGATTTTTGGGCTTTTTAAAAGTATGGCTGATGTATGGATTGAAATAACTACAACTAAACAAATCACTACTTCCTTTAGCACTCTAACCTTCACATGGCCCCTGTCTCTTTTCACTTGCCTTGATTATTCGTCATCATTTGCCTCTGCTCATTCTTAGCCTTTTTCTCTTTGTGATACCCAAAATTGTCATCTAGGTGTTGCTTGACTCTTTGTGCAACTGCAATAACCTAAAAACTAGTGTAAAGTTCCAAAATCAAAATTCTAAAATGAATCTTTAGCCTAAAACTCCTTATTCTAAAATGAATCTTTAGCCTCAAACTCCTTAACTTTATTGTCCTCTCTAATGCATCCATCCATTTAATGTATTGGGATAGCTGCACAAACTTGGCGTCAACCTCCAAGACAATATATCACCCTAGTTCAAATCTTAAAATGTAGCAAATGACAAACTGGCAATAAACTAGGTTACAGTAATTGTTTGGGAAGAGATTCTCAAACTACTCCCCATCTATATACTAAATATTAGTACTAGAATTTGAGAGAATTCCACCAAACATTTGCCATCTACTAGAAGTAGGACGTTGGGAAGCAACCACAGTACACCATAGAGATCTCCAAGGCCTTGAAGGCTTTAATTGTGACATTCAACCTATTCTTGGCCTCTAATGGATCAGATGTAACAACCCAGATTTTCGTAAATCTTAGAAAATGCGTAAAAATTCAGAATTTCTTAAAATGAATCAGAGCGCGATGCTAAAGCCAGATCGCTACCAACCATTTGTAAAACTCGTTATAAAAACCAATTGATAAAATGTGTGACAGCATTATAAAATAAATCTTTTTGTAAGACATGGCAGAAGCGTAAATCGTTTAAAGAAGAAACTAAACAATGGAGTACAATATAATAAACTTAATGTGATCACAACTGTTTCTCATTTTACTCTTAGCCTGACCAGCTCTGAATCTTGTTCGTGCAAATCCTTCACCTCTGCTTTATTATTTGTTCGTCATTTTCGTATATGAGCCTATTATTATCTGTTCATCGTTTGTACCTACACCACAAGTAGTACGTGAGCCTAATGGCTCAGTATCGAAAAGGGTTAATGCAATTATGGAATGCCTCTCTTTAGTCATTGTTAGAATGGGGGCCACCCAAAGCAATCCTTTCATTATGTCATTCGTTCGTTTATTACTTTACTATCATTCATTCGTTCGTTACTCGTACATCGAGCTAGAGATTGGAGGACCTATATTGAATGGTATAGTTTATCGGACCTAGCCTTTTACTTGCAATCTAGAACTCCCATACCCGGTAAGGGAGGGGCATCAGCTAGATTGCAGACTAGACCCGACTACCCATCTGCCCACAACTCCCTTTTCTTTCTTTCCATAACATTTTTCCTCACTTGTGCATGCTTGCGTACCACCACCAAGGTGGCACTCCCTATGAGTTTCTATTAACATGATGCATGAACATACATTCTCAACCTAGCATGATGGATGATGCGTTATAACATAACATTATTAGAAATTGAAGTGCGCATATAAAAGAGAGTAACTGAAATTGTAATTGCACATATAATAAAGTAAACAACAATAATTGAATAACGAGAATTTAAGACGCACATGAAAGCAATTATGATATTGAACGGAACACAACAAAACACATAAGGAAATCATGAAACGAACATTAAGAAACTTACATAGTGAATCATAAGGAAATACAGAAATGTTAGAAAAATATACACTGAACTAAAACAAGGGAAACATGCTCGAATTAATTAATATACTAATTATCCTAGTTAATTTTTTAGTTCATTTACATGTTTCCTATGTTTATTATTCTAGGTGATTATTCTGATTAGTTATCCTATGTGGGTTACATGCTCGAGACAATTTCAACTATTAAGCTACTCAGTTATTCTAACTAATTACATGTTCAATCCAAAGATTATCAATTACAATTATTAAACTAGTTAATTAATTACATACTCAAGGAAGAATTAAAATTATTATCCTATATAATTTAAACATGTTTTTGTTCCCGTTAGTTACTTAAACATGCTAATTAAGCACGACATGACTTAGTAGATTAACATGCCGGTTATTTACTAATTTAACATGCTCAAGTCAAATAATAGTTTAAGGGATTAAAAATGCTTAACTAGTTGATTATACATACTTAGAATTGAACATGCTCGAGTTATATAACAGGCTTAAGTTAATTGATATGCTTTAGTAATAATTAACATGCTCAAGTTAATTAATTACTCTAGTTGAGTTAACATGCTCTCCAATTAATCCCATTTAGTTAATTAACCTAGTTAATTAGCATGCTCAAATTTAGTTTATTAAACATACAAGGGTTCTATTTGGTTAGCAATTGATCATGCTCAAGGTGATAGTTAGTTTTTCTAGGTCAATTTACATGCTTGGGTTATCTGCTTATATTTAATACATCAATATACCTAGTTATCGTTAACTAGCTAGTTGTCGTAATTTCGTAAAATAGACATGACATTAGTTAACTAACATGCTACTAATTAAACTTGCGAATCAACATGCTAATTACATGCTATGATTTAATAGTTAATTTACATGTTCAAGGAGTAATTATCATTAACTAGTTAATTAGACATTAGTTCACATAATTAGGTTAATCCAATTGTTTACATGCGAAGAATTAACTATATGGGTTCACATGCATTGATAATTAAGGTGATCAATTGAATTACATTAGATAGACAGACTTGCTCAGTAGGGAAAAAGGACTTCATTTAATCATATAGACATTCAAACACTAGAACTAGCAAGGACACTATTGATTAACGAGAACGACAAGAACAATATATGCATTGGTCAATGGGAACGACAAGAACAATATACATGTATAGATAAAGGAATAACATCCTATAATATATGCAGAGAACAACGAGTAAAAAGTAAGGAATAGGATCATCCTAAAAGGCATGTCTCTTAACTCATTTATGCTTCAACTCAACATTTTAACTCATCTACATCCTTAACTCTCTCATCCAGGCAGAGATCATTCATCTAGGAATTATCAAAGTAAAGCAGGAAATGGAAACACTCCCAATTAACAAAGAATGTCAATCACAGAACAAGGAATAATAGTAGTGCAGTATATCAATCCAGAATCTATCAAATAACGACAAGTAAGGGAATTCGGAGGAACTAAACAAAACAGAGACCAAGCATAAACACACACTCCCTACTTGCGATGTAGGGCCTCCAAATGGCCAAGACACACCCAAATTCTTTACCTCAAAGCTTAACACGCATTAGCATTCCGTCATTATTCTTCTTCCTCTTTTTAACACATTCACAAATACCTTCACAATTAATACCAATATCAATATTTCCTAATCTTATCAAGGCATAAAACTTTCCATAATATCACACAGTAGCTTTTTAACAACCACCACCATATAGGTTTATAACTTATCCCCAACCACTAACACCAAAACCTATTCTCACATCATAAATTTAACCACTTAGAGTTGAGAATAACATAACAATAAACCAATACACTTAACATAGCACCTCAACCAACCAATAACAAGGAAATCCACCTTCTAGCACATAAATTAAACCATGACAGAGGATAACATTCATCATTACAAATCTTCATCTATTTAATAGTATATAATCCATAACATCAAGGAACGGTCATCTCACTTGAAGAATCAAGAAGACGGGAGAGGCAGCAGCTCCTTCTCCCGTGCCTTCTTCCCATTCTCCATCGCCTCCTTTTCTCTTGTTTCTCCTCGGCATCACCCACCCTCCAGTAGCTCACCGAGAGCTCTAGAGGGCATTTCCCTCCCCCTCACAGTCTTTTATTCTCCAGCCATAATCATTTCCCCGATAGCACTCCCTTATTTTTGTCCACTTTCTAGAAGCTGTCGATTACACAGGGTGCATTTCCAGGCAGGACAAAAGCAAGGGGGTTGTCTACATAGCAGACAACGATTCACCCAACCGGGTCAGACCAAGTTCAGCCACAACCGCTAGAATTACCGCACGCCGCTGGCAATCCGTCCAAACTACAAAACGCAAGGAGAGGAATGGACGTACTTTGTCTTGACACCGGAAATCGCAGTAGCGGGAGCTCCAATTCGTCCTGCAAGCCTTAGCATATCCCTGTGCCCTAGCTCTGCTGCCAAGATGCTACACCAACACTCACCCCCGCGGTTTCGCTCGCACCGCGCATGCTGGAAACATCGCCTCGTCACTGCACAGGAACCCGATGGTGAAAGCTCTCCCATCGCCCTGATGGAGTCCAAGACTCTAGGGAGTTCAACAGGTGCACTCAGCTAAGCTTCAACGACAATTCTGTTCTCCAATTTTCAAACAAGTATAACTTCAAAAGTGTAGTGAATTAAGAGCTGAAATTTGCAGAGAGTTCTATCAACATTCCAAAGATAAACATATCCAAAATTTAGTTATAAACTCGATCAAATCACGGAAATATGAATGGACAAATATGACACTCGGATTAGGGTTTTTGGGACAGTTTCTGGCGACCTGGAATTAATCAACGATTTCTCAACGAGCATACATCCATTCGATCCCAAATTTGGAGGAGTATCACACAACAATATCAAAAATATCTCAGCCAAAATTGAGCGTTATTCAAAAAAATAGAAGCAGATCAAATAGTAGCCACAACACAGAACCAAATCTACACAGTGCCCAAACAAATTCTTGGCCAAAAATAGCACCCTCCAAAAACAATCTTTACCACTTTCCAATCACAACCAAAACACACCAAATCCAGAATATTACATGTAAAGACCAATAACTCCAAGAATATGAGATCCCCTTTCAAGCATTAATATAAGAAAACAAGTAAAAATCCAAAGGAGTCTGCACACCTCTTACACTAGAGGTGGCAACTAGTTCGGCCAACAACAAGGGAAGCTCTCTCCAATGGGGATGCTGATTCTTCTACCTCCATGCCACAAAGGACCACCACACGAGGAGGAGGACTTGGTAGAGGTAGCACAAATCAACTCACCAAAGATCCAGCGAGAACAAGTGAGTCGATTGGAAAGGAAGAAGTTGGTCGAAGGGAGGAGAGATCTCCACGGGTTCTTCATGCCAAGGGCTTGAGAGCTAAGTTTAGGGTTCTTCAAAAGTGTCCAGCATCTTTCATTAGGAGGAACTAATTATTCCCAAGGGTCTTACAAAAGAACAAAAGACAAAATTGCCCTTGGAAGTACAAAAATTTGGACATGAGGGCTCGGTTTACATGCAAACCGAGCACCTCCTAAAACAAACCATCAACAATCTAGAAAATGCAAAAATAAGAATCCAAAACATAATCCAGTATCTTAATCATAAAAATTTACGTAACAAATCCACAAATAAACTTTAAATCTTCGAGTTATGGTTGCTCCTCCAAGGTGGGAAAGTAATGAGTCAATCGCTTGACGTTGCATGGTTCCATGTGAGAACGTGAAATGGAACTCCTTTGTCATCGTGTGATATCTCCTCCGAAAAATCCCATAATTTGTTGTGACCTGCAAAATAATAGCGCATTAGAAAAGAGATGTGCTTCTTAGCTTGAGAGCATGTCATCGGTCCACGGGGCACATCATCCTCCCGGGGTGGTTGAGGATTTGACCTCAAATCCATTGTTTGTTCCATACTATCCTCTGCGGAATGTTCATCCTCCCCAAGGTATGGTGATAAATCTTGCATGTTGAAAGTATATGAAACTCCATAGTCTTCAAGTAGTTCAATATGGTAGGCATTATTGTTGATACGTTCCAGAACTTTGAAAGTTCCATCGGCTCTTGGTAACAGTTTACACTTCCTTTATAGTGGGAATCTTTCTTTTCGTAAATGTAACCATACAAGGTCACCCACTTTGAATATTACTTCTTTTCATCCCCGATTAGCAAGTCTAGCATATTCCATATTCTTTTTCTCAATGCACTTCCGTACCTCCTCGTGTAGAGACTTAACTCTTGCAGCTTTAGCAGCCCCATCTTCACTAACATAATCGGTTACTGAAAGGGGTAGGAGATCCATTGGTGTAAAGGGATTAAATCCATATACAATTTTAAATAATTTGTGTTGCGTGGATCCATGCACACTCCAATTATACGCAATCTCGACATAAGGCAATTACAAGTCCCAATAGGTCAACCTCTTGCTAAGGATAGTTCGGAGTAATGCTCCCAGAGTTCAATTTACCACCTCTGTTTGCCCATCCGTCTGAGGGTGGAAAGAAGTACTGAAAAGCAACTTAGTATCCAATTTCCCCCATAAGGTCTTCCAAAAAGCACTTAAGAAATTTGTATCACGATCTGAAACTATAGAATGGGGCACACCATGTTAATGGATGACCTCCTTAAAGAATAATTCGGCCACATGGTACGCATCATCTGTTTTATTGCAAGCTATGAAATGGGCCATTTTAGAGAACCGATCTACCACCACCATGATACAATCTTTGCATCTCGGTGTTCGGGGAATGCCTAAAACAAAGACGACACTGATTTCCACCCAAGGATGCGAGGCTACAGGGAGAGGCATGTACAAGCCTTGTGGAAGGACGCAATTTTTAGCTTTCTTGCACACAATGCAACGTTCTTCAATCTTTTGAACGTCTCAGCACAAATGAGGCCAATGGAATGTTCTTGGATAGCCTCTAACGTCTTCTTACAACCAAAATGGCTAGCTAATCATCCACAATGAGCCTCCAAAACAAGAATCTCCCAAAGGCTACAAATAGGGATGCAAACTTTACCTCCCTTGAAAAGAAATCCGCTCTCCAAATAGAAAGGCGATTCAGACCTATTCATACAATGCTGATAAATACTCCCAAAGTCTGAATCACTAGCGTATAACTCCTTTATCCTGTTAAATCCAAAGAGTCCTGCAGTAAGTTCCATCATTAATACAAACCGTCTAGAAAGGGCATCGGCGACTTGATTGGTTTCCCCTTTCTTATACTTGATGATATATGGATAGCGCTCCAAGAATTCCACCCATTTGTCATGACGACGGTTTAACTTTCTCTGACTACGAATGTGCTTCAAAGCCTGATGGTCGGAATGTATAATAAACTCTTTTTACAACAGATAGTGTTGCCACACTTCAAGTGCTCGAATAACCGCAAAGAACTCTTTATTGTAAGTTGAATAATTTAGGGTAGCCCCTTTTAATTTCTCACTGAAATATGCAATCAGTTTGTCTTTTGCATGAGTACTGCAGCTATACCAAAACCTGAGGCATCACATTCAACTTCGAATACTTTAGCAAAGTCTTGAAGTACTAATAGAGGAGCGTTGCTCAACTTTTCTTTGATTGAGTCAAAACTGGATTGGCAAGATGAAGTCCATACAAACTCTTTTCCCTTCTTCGTACAGTAAGTGATAGGGGCCATGATGGAACTGAATCCTTTAATAAAACGCCGGTAAAAGGAAGCCATGCCATGAAAGCTACACACCTCCGAGACATTCTTCGGAATAAGCCAATCTTTAATCGCTTCAATCTTAGCTTCATCCACTTCCATACCTTCTTTAGTAATAATGAATCCCAAGAAATATACTTGGTCTTGGGCAAAAGAACATTTCTTTAGGTTGCCATATAGTTGAGCCTTCCGGAGAGCCTCGAATAATAACCGTAAGTGATTAAGGTGAGCTGAAAGATCAGAACTGTAAATAAGTATATCGTCGAAATAAACGACGATAAACTTTTCCATGAAGTCCCGAAGAAGATGGTGCATCACTCGTATAAAGGTGCTTGGGGCATTGGATAATCTGAAAGGCATAACCATCCATTCATGGAGACCATACTTTGTTTTGAACGATGTTTTCCATTCATCGCCTCTAGCATACGTATCTGGTGATAGCCACTTTTAAGGTCAACCTTGGAGAATATAGTGGCACCGTTGAGCTCATCAAGCATATCTTCAAGCTGGGGAATACGAAATCGGTACTTGATGGTGATTTGATTAATAGCTCTACTATCAACACACATGCGCATAGAGCCATCCTTCTTGGGAACTAGTAACGAGGGAACCGCACATGGACTGAGCGACTCCCTAATATATCCCTTTTCAAGTAATTCAGTCACCTATTTCTGTAGTTCTTTTGATTCCTCTGGATTTAGTCAGTATGAAGGCCGATTAGGTAAGATGGCTCCTGGAACAAGATCAATCTGATGTTCGATACCTCTTAAAGGTGGTAACCCTTGAGGTAACTCTTCAGGAAAAACATCTTCAAATTCTTTAAGTACCTCCAAAACCGATTCGGGAATGGATCCCAATTCTTCCATTCTTTCTTGGAATAACATCAAAATGATTGGACCACCTTGCAGCAAGGAACTCTTAAGATCCTTTTTAGATATTATGAGGGAAGTCTCGGCCCTTCCATTGTTCATGCTCTCGTGATCCCTGGCGATTTGATCCGGACTAAGAGGCGCCAAATTTATTGTCTTTCTTTTGAACTTGAGGGAATAGAAGTTTGTAAAACCATCATGGATCATTTTTCTGTCATATTGCCACAGTCTTCCCAGTAGTCAGTTGCTTGCATTCATTGGAACTACATCAAATAATGCTTCATCTTCGTAGCATCCGATTTTAACGGTCAACCAAACTTGCTTGGTTACCTTGATCGGATCCTTGTCGTTTAACCAATTTAGCTTGTAGGGGTTGGGATTGATAGTGGTTTCAAGCCCCAATTTCTCAATTACGTCTGCCGATACAACATTGGTACAACTCCCACCATCAATAATCAATGAACAAAGTTTTCCTTTAACTTGGCAACGAGTATGGAAGAAGGTTTCCCTTTGCAACTCTTCATCATGTTTTGAATGGCCATGGACCGTTTCATCACAACAGGTAACGGACCCTCTTGTGCATAAAAAGTCTCTTCCTCAGATTCTTCATTAAGAGAAGTGGTTCCTTCTTCCTCATCTTCACTAACCAATTCATTAGTTTCCCCTCTTAAAATCATTACTCTTTAATTCGGACATTAAGAAGCAACACGACCAATACCCCAAACATTTGAAACATTTCACATCTCTCGATCTAGGCTTGGTAGTGTCATTAAACGGCTTTTTTTCATCACTAGGCTTCACGACATTAGTCTTATCTTCAAATTTTGGAACCGGCTTTTGTGGAGTGTTTGATTTTTGAAATGGTTGATTGGTACTCTCTTTTATTCTCCTCTTCTTTTGTTGTTCAATCTTTAACGCAAGTTGTACCACATAATCCATAGAGTCATAAGGTTGAAGCTCTTCTAGGTCCCCAATATCTTGTTGTAAGCCTCTAATAAATCTCGCGATACTTTGCTCCTTCGGCTCGTCATTTGAACACCAAATCTTAAGATTATCAAATTCGGTCAAATAGTTTTCTACCGACGACGACCCTTGCCTCAAATTTTGTAATTGAATGAAAAGCTCTTGTTTGTAATGGGGAGGTACAAAACGTTTTTGCATTACTTCCTTCATGGTGGACCATCTTCTAATCTCATCATAACCATCTCTTCTTCGTTGAGCTTTTGTATCTTCCCACCATAGTATAGCATAACCCGTTAGTTCTAATGTAACCATTTGAAGCTTGGTTTTCTTGGAAAAATCATGACATTCAAAGACCTGATCCACTTTCTCCACCCACTCAAGGAATTCACTACCATTGCTAGAACCTTTAAACGAAGGAATAGTAGCTTTTACATGTCTCATTTCATTACGATAAAAAGGTTTTCTCCTCGGACTATAAGAGAAATCCGCATCGGATGCATAATGGTCCTCTTCGTCAAAACTATCCATACGGTCTTGGGATTCTCTTGACGTGTTCAACCTCCTTCTAGGGCCCGGGGTCCTTGGCTCCCTAACCTACTCATAATTGGTCTCTTCACGGTATTGTTGTAATCTTTGAAAAGCCTTTTTCATCTCTTCATATTGAGCTTCTAACTTTCTTTCAAATCGGGTGGGCTCCCTCTCGAGTGATGGTGAATCTTTCCACTCCGCTCTCCTAACCCGTTGGTAGTTCACACCACTTCTCGTGCTCATGATAGACAACTAAATAACCACAATACAACGACAAAATGTGAGCCAAGCTCTGATACCAACTGATGGAGTGCAAGAATCTAGGGAGTTCAACAAGTGCACTCTGCTAAGCTTCAACAACAATTATGTTCTCCAATTTTCAAACAAGTATAACCTCAAAAGTGTAGTGAATTAAGAGCTGAAATTTGCATAGACTACTATCAACATTCCAAAGATAAACATATCCAAAATTCAGTTTTAAACTCGATCAGATCACAGAAATATGAATGGACAAATATGTCCCTCGGATTAGGGTTTTTGGGACAATTTCTGGCGACCTGGAATTAATCAACAACTTCTCAACTAGCATCCATCCATTCAATCCCAAATTTGGAGTAGTATCATACAACAATATCAAAAATATCTCTGCCAAAATTGAGCATTATCCAATGAATAGAAGTAGATCAAATCGTAGCCACAAAACAGAACCGGATCTGCGCAGCGCCCAAACAGATTCGCAGCCAAAAATAGCTCCCTCCAGAAACAATCTTTACCACTTTCAAATCACAACCAAAACACACCAAATCCAGAATATTACATGTAAAGACCAATAACTCCAAGAATACTAGATCCCCTTTCAAGCATTATTATAAGAAAACAAGTAAAAATCCAAAGAAGTCCGCACACCTCCAACACTAGAGGGGGCGACTAGTTCGGCCAACAACAAGGGAGGCTCTCTCTAATGGGGAAGCTGGTTCTTCTACCTCCACGCGACAAAGGACCACCACACGAGGAGGAGGACTTGGAAGAGGTAGCCCAAATTGACTAACCAAAGATTCAGCAAGAACAAGTGAGTCGATTAGAAAGGAAGAAGTCGGCCGAGGGGAGGGGACATCTCCACCCAAGGGTCTTACAAAAGAACAAAAGACAAAATTGCCCTTGGAATTACAAAAATTTGGACATGAGGGCTCGGTTTACATGCAAACCGAGCACCTCCTAAAACAAACCATCAACAATCTATAAAATGCAAAAATAAGAATCCCAAACATAATCCAGTGTCTTAATCATAAAAATTAACGTAACAAATCCACGAATAACCTTTAAATCTTCGAAGTTGTGGTTGCTCCTCCAAGGCGGGAAATTAATGAGTCAATCGCTTGACGTTGCATGGTTCCACGTGAGAATGTGAAATGGAACTCCTTTGTCATCGTGTGATATCTCCTCCGAAAAATCCCATAATTTGTTCTGACCTGCAAAATAATAGCGTGTTAGAAAAAAGATGAGCTTCTTAGCTCGAGAGCGTGTGATCGAACATGCTAGACCGGTTTACAATGAACCAGTTCAGCCAATCCCCTCCAACATCCCCCTTATTTTGTCTTTTGATTTTAATTTCTTCATTTTATTTTAATTTCTTCATTTTATTTTAAATCTTCATTATTTTAATTATTTACTTAACATTCATTTAATCCCCATTTAATTATGCCTCATCACTTTATCTCTAATTATCCTCCAATAATTCATTTAAATTATTACATAGCGGTTACGTTCTTGGTAATACCCTGAAAATTACCCAATAAAAATGTCCCAAATTAATCTTTATTAAATTCTGATATAAAAGTCGGGGTATTACATTTAGATCGACCTCGAGCACATTCTATTTTAGCCTACCTAATTCCCAAAAAGTAGCTCATCTTGATGACCTCAAAAGTCTACTTCTTAGAGCTTCCATCAATATTATGTAGCTCCTATGGACGTTGTCAAGATGCTCTCCTTTGATGGCAAAAAAGTCATCCTCTTATGCACGTGGTCACGATGCTCTCTTTGGTGACATTTCAATTTATTTGTAAAATTTATATCAGGTACTTGAATAATCCTTTTTAGAATTGTCGAACTTAGACTTTAATATCCATTTAGTTTTGTCACAACCTAGAGATAGACCAAAATAGAAATGTCAAATACAACAGTCCAACCCTCGAGAGAATTCGACTGTCCAACACAAGGCTTTGGTTTATGATTCATAGCTTAAGACTTAAAATCATAAAATTAAATATAAGTCATATCCTTTACCAGACGAGTCAAAGCCATATAAGGTATCACAAGAATTTATTGCAGTGCAATAAAATTGAAGTCTAAGAAATACCATGTAAGAACTAAAATGTGTTATACTAGCCTAAGTTATAAAGACCTAATCGAAGATATTAATAAAATAATACCTCATTAAAATAAACTAACACTAGGATGAAATAAATAAAGAAGCTGCAAGAGAACTCAATGACTCCCTATCCTCATAACTTTGGTTCTTTTCTTAGAAAAATATAGTTTTGTTTTTTAGGTAAAGCTGATTAAATTCAATAAAGGTTTCTAGTGCCATACCTAATGTTTTAAAATATTTTTATTTTTTGAATTAGCATTAAAATTAGCATGCGTGTATTTTTTTAATTATCATTTTAAAAGTTAGTTCATGTAACTTTCAGTGGGCCAAAGTATAGGACAACTATTACTTCATACTATATTGTAGCATATAATGAATAACATTATCACCATTTTTTGTAAAAAGACAATCTCAATAAAAATATAGTCAAATCATGGACCCTTTACATTGCTGCCAACAAAAGTACAAGATAGAGAAATGACTGTTTGAAGACTAGTCAAGACGTAATAAAGTACTCTTATCAAGTTTAGAGATTTTTATTCAGGGATATAGAATCATGAGTTGCTCTAAATATATATCTATCTGCACAACCACAATCGCCAAATGAAATAAACTGCCTGAAAATAAGCATGTAAAACCATCATCGATTTGCTATGAGATAAGACTTGTAGGGGTTTTCTGTGTGATACACCACAAATAATGTTTTGAGAATAACTAATGGAAAACTTAATATAATAAAAAAAAATCCCTGCTTTGATGGTGGTGGATCTTCTTACTGCTAGAAACAGTATACTCAGGAATCAGTTTAAACTCGAAAAAATTATTTGAACATACATCAATACTATCATGAGTATTCTCTCAAAACTCTTAAAATAATGGTTGTCTCCAATACGAAGAATATGAACCAAATTGTAATACCAATTGTTGGACTAACAAAATTTAAAACCAAAGATACCAATTGAAGAATTAAAAATAAATTGAAGGGTTTTAAAAAATATAAACCAATAAAACCATAAAAAAAATGCAATCAATAGAATCAAATCAAGTGTATATGCAATACATTAAGCATTTTAATCAAACAATTATGCATACTCTTGGTTTAAAAGTTGAAAAACACCTAAGTGTTTTTTTTAGGCACCTAAATCTTTTTGGCTCCTATAATCTTGAGTTTGGTTCTTTTAAGAACCCACACCAATTTAGAAGTTGCATTTTGTCATTGAATTTCATAGGGCAACTATAAGATTTATGTTCTATACAATTGCAAACATTATAAGTAATAAGACCGACAAAGAAGTTCTCTTAATTTTTCTTCTTTGCAAATAGTTGATAGCCAATTTTGGCTTTATCAAATGTAACATTTTGCTTTCCTAAAAGCATGATCAAATTATTGCTACCAATAGTGAATTTAAGCACAATAGAGTTCAAATCAATATTTTTTACTTTTAATTCACTAACATCAAACTCAAGAGATTTTATAGTAGCACTAGATATCTCATACATGCTTTTTAATTCAACAATTTGATTTTCAAGAGATTTAACTATCTCAACATGTTTTTCAATAAAATTGTTATTCTCCTTTTTGAAAAAATTATATCTACATTTAAGCCCATTGAATTTATCAAATAATTCATTAAAAGCATCTAGCATTCATTATCATTATCAATATCACCAGAAATGCTACAAGAGTTATATACCTTATCCTCTTTAGCCATGAAGCAAAAGTGATAGGCTCCCAGAAACACTTAGAAAGCCTTAGTGAAATCTGTCCCGAAAGGTTATCAATACTCGAACCAGCAGTAAGGAATTGAATCAAGCTCCAAATATACACATGAACTAGAGCTATATTTAGGAGGACATAAACTTAATATATTCATGAAAGTTGTGTCAAAATTCCAACCCAAAAAGCACTCTGGATTAGGAGAACTATCAATTTCAATTTTAACCAGAATTCTGTTTCCCAGCAGAACAGTTTTACCAGTGCAGCTTAAAAATAATATATCTCACGCTACATACACCAAACAAAGCTCAATTTTGGAGGGTAGCTCACTGACTTAAACATGAACAATTCATTAGAAGGCGTCAAACTGAGATTAACGACGTAAGGGCTCCAAACAGGTAACACAATCAGAGGCAGTATTAATCCAGAAAATTCACAGATTCAGCGACTCAACATTAATCCGAAAATATCACCTTTCTTTCAAAAATTCCCAAAAGAGCTTCTTCAACAATTAACATGCATCAAGTCTCCATAACATAAACTATCAAACCAGCAAGAAAAGATCTTACAAGAATCATGAAATCAAGAAGAAAAAAACAATGGAGTCCGCTGACCTCCTAAGTGAGAGGGGCGACTTAGGGTTGTCCAAAACCAACACTCTCCAAGGTTGGAAGGTTCTCTTGTCTCCACACCACAATCCTACCTTGAAGATGAAGATTGGAAGAGGCAATATCCCAAAATGCAAGCTTGAGAAACTTCAAGAGGAGCCTTGCTTGGGGGTGGAAGGAATCGGCGCTAATGGAGGGAGGAGGCCGCGGGTGGTGTTTTTCCAAAACACAACAAAAATGTCTTCAATTCAAAACTGGTTTTCATTTGCAGCAAAGAGGACTTTTTAAAACTCTAAGAGTTCGTACACTAAAGGAAAAAAAAACTAAAATAACCCTAATTAGAAAATGACCTAAACAGCCCTTTAACAATAACAAAACAATAAATCCGATTTTAAAAATCAGTCTTTGAAAAAGGGATATTAGATATAGTAAACCAAACCCAAATAAAACTCCCAATATGTCTTGGAAAGCTCTATATGTTCGCTGCATTTGATATGAAGGACTAAAGTTGAAACGATGCTGTCTCGGTTGTCAAAATAGCCCTTGATCATCTGCTGCCCAGATTCCAGGCGGATTTGGACAACTCCTAATTTTCTTCTATGATTGCATGATAGCCACTAGTCCAAATACACCAAATCCTCTCTGTGACATTGAATAAAGCTTTCCTCCAAATTGGATAGAAAATTAAACACCTACAAAACAAATAAAAAGTTAGAAATAAAGGTGCCCCGAGCACGGCTGAGGCGATAGGAACTTGGGGCACATCAAAAAGTTGGATACCTTTTCAATCTCGGAAGATGAGTCATCATCATTATCGTCCAAAATGGCCTTGAGTGCTTTCTTCTTGAAGGTCTTTGATTTCTTCTTTGCTTTTGGGCACTCATAAGAGATGTGTCCGAGATATTGAAAAAACATCTAACAACAATTCAATATACCCAATTTATGATACCAATTGTTGGACTGATAAAATTTAAAACAAAAGATATCAATTGAAGAATTAAAAATAAATTGAAGGGTTTTAAAATATAAACCAATAAAACCATAAACAAAATGCAATCGATAGAATCAAATCAAGAGTATATGCAATTCATTAAGCATTTTCATCAAAAAATTATGCATACTCTTGATTTAAAAGTTGAAAAACACCTAAGTGTTTTTCTTAAGAGATTTAACCATCTCAACATGCTTTTCAATCAAATTGTCACTCTCTTTTTTCAACAAATTATATCTACTTTTAAGCCCATTGAATTTATCAAATAATTCATTAAAAGCATCTAACAATTCATTATCATCATCTATATCATCTAAATCACAAGAAGATTCGCGTACCTTATCCTCTTTGCCCATGAAGCAAAAGTTGGATACTTCTTCAATCTCAGAAGAGGAGTTTTCATTATTATCATCCAAAATGGCCTGGAATGCTTTTCTCTTGAAGATCTTTGATTTCTTCTTTGCTTTTAGGCACTCATAAGAGGTGTATCCGGGTTTCCAGTACCTAAAGCAAACTATTACTTTCTTTCCTTTTTCTTTCTTACATTGAAGATATTTGTTGAACTTCCAGGTTATGAATTTTATATCTTCATCATCATCCTCACCGAAATCTACTTGAGTACTTAAGGAGGCTTTGAAGGTTATGTTCCTTGGTTTGAAGATTTTCTTCTCTTTTGCTCCTCCCTCTAGTTGATCGTCAATGTGATCTCGTTCGTCATTAGGGAGTCAATGAGTTCCTCTATTTTTAAAACCTTGAAATCACGTGTCTCTTGGATAATGGTCACTTTAGGTTGTCACACTCTCAATAAACACTTAAGAATATTTCTCACTAACTCTTCATGGGGATAAACTCTACCAAACACTTTCAAACCATGAATAAAGTTAGTAAAATGAGTAAACATACAACTAATGGTTTCATCCTTATCCATATAAAATAATTTATATTCATGGTTAAACATACTCAATTTTTTTTCTTTAACTTTATTAGTGCTCTCATATGTAACTTCAAACAAGTTCCAAATATCAAAGGCACTATCACATATTCATCACAATTTAAAGCACAATATAACATGTTAGTTGCATTAGCATTCATGGTCAATTTTTGTTTATCTAAATCATTAAGCTCAATAGGAAATTTAGGTATATCTATACCATTTTCCATTTTAATTGGAACATATGGTTCTTTTTCATTTATGCTCCATAAATTGTATTGTATAGATTGTACATATATTCTCATCTTAGACTTCCAACATACATAATCATTACTATTAAAATATGGAGGTCTAACTAAAGGTTATCCTTTAACTTACATATTGAAGGCCATAACAATTTATACAATCAATGAATTCAAACAATTTATCCAAGCAAATTTCAATAACACTAAATAACCAAATAGATGCAAATCAAATAAATTTAACGAATATGCTTTCACACAAAAAGTTTTGATTAACCTTGCTCTGATACCAATTTTAGGACCGATGCACACCAATAAAGGGGGGTGAATTAGATGTGCTAAATTTTTTAATGTGATAATTAATTAATCTATCGCTAAGTGATTTATCAATAGATATGCGATCAAGAATAAAAAGACATAAAGGAGTTTTAGGATAGAGAGTGTAAACAAAGTTTGTTCATGTGGTTCGACAACTTCGGCCTACGTCCGCACACCAAGTTCCCAACTTGGAGATCTGATGAACTACAAGTCCATTATATTATTTATCAAGCCTCAAAGAATGTCATGGAGTTATTCAAGGTCAAGCATAGGTGGAAGTTCAAGAGCAATGAAAGAGAAATGGAAAGACTTTCCAAAACTGTCTTCCTTTTGACCTCCGACAAGTATTTGACTATTTTGGCATTTAAGACGACGTCATTTCAAAATATGTACTTCATGAAGATTGTAGCTGACTTCCTACATTTTCTAGAAGGAGTTGTATCACAAAATGTGGACTTCATTTGCTATGTCAAAGGCCCATGGAATAAAGAGCAAAGAATAAGGAAAGTCCAAGTGTCCAAGCTTAGAGAGCAATGAAATCTCTGTATGAAAACCATCCAAGTGGCCAAGCACTAACATGGATTAGCTGCCAAATACATCTACACTTGGAGAGGAAGAAAGAAATATATTAATTTAATATTCTTTTAGTTAATTAACCTAGTTTCTATTAAGTAGAAAATCAGACAACTTATTCTATGAGCTGATTAAGGTTATTATTGCTTATTTAATTTCTTATTATTATATGCTTTGTAATTGACTATATAAAGCCACCTTATGTACATGTCTAAAGCAATTGAGTTTGAATACAAAAAGTTTTGCTTATTTCAAAATTGAAGAGATCCTTTTTCAACCTTTGGTGAGTTATATCCAAAGTTCCCCCTTATGTGTATTATATCACGGGATTAAGGATACATGTAAGTTGGGTAGCCTTTCTTATTGACATCCGCGTTCTTTATCCTTTGAGGGAGAGTGTGTGAAGTGGTGTCCAACTTTTCAAAGGACCGTCATCGATAAATCAATCCATACAGGAGTGTTCATTGTAATTATTTCTATTTCTAACGACTTATTTTGTATCATGCATATTTCCTAATCCGTGACTGATATTAAGGTGATTCTAGAAGGGTTTTTTTTCTTATCTTATCTAATAAGATGTGGTCAAAATTTTAGTTCAAAAGCTTCTAAAATGAAGGAGTTAAAAGCTTCTAAAGTCGGACCATCCATAATTGACATTGCAGAAAAATAAGGAAAGCAGATTAAGTCTACCAGCTCGACCGAATCGTCAACGACCACACAAAATATGAATCTGTTTTGTTTTTTGGAAGAAGAACTCGACCGTGGCCTCAACCACCCTACGACCGCTACTTTAAAAAACAACCTCCTTTGATTGTTCACAATACTTCAACAATTATCCAACTTCTGCAACCAATTATTTAACACTTCTTCCACATATTTTACATGTTATTTCTTTAACCATTCTACTGGTGCATCAAGATCCTTAACCCACTAACCTCTTTGGTTAGTGACGATTGGCTTTACGGGTACCAACCAAACATTCACAAGTTAACTTTTCTTAGAGTCTCACCCTTCTCTTTGACTGTTCACGGGGCGTACAAGTTGATGTAGTACTTTATAAATATGGAAATGAAAATTACAACGAAGATTGTCTAACTCTTAAAATGTAAATTCTCAAGTGAGGGATTGAAAGAGTTAGGATTTGCACTTAATTGATGAGAGAACGTCAGTAGAAATTTTGGCAGCATTTTGGTATCGTTCTCTCTCTTCTTATTCTTCAATTCAGAGTGTCGCTATTTATAAAATTTTCAAACCGGTCAACCACCTCCATTTTGGTCGACCTCCTCCTAACTGTTGGAAGCTAGCCATTGCGTTATAAAGTCTGACCAGTCGATTGTTTTATCAGATCGGTGAATCATTTCTTCATGTTTCTGAAGCTTCGCTCGATTCTATCCATTTTGAATTCGATCATATATGCATCGCTCGACCACCTCTTCGATCGATGAAAAACATGAGTTCTCTGTCCATTTTCCAGTCGACTGCCTTTCCAACATCAGTTGAACCCCTCCTCAGTAGTTTGGAATTCTTGAGCTCTCTATAATATTTCCAGTCGATCAACCACAGTAAATTGGTTGACCGCTTTTCTATTTTGGCCCTTTCTTTAGCCAGCTTGTCAACCAAATCTCAATTGTTAGTCGCTTGTACTCCATGTTTTCCAAAATTTGAAGTGTTTAAGTCCCAAAACATAACCAATTGCTACATGGACTTAAACCAACATGTTAGTACATATAAATACCCTTCTTAAGGGGTATTTCCAATGAAGATTAATATAATTAAGCATATTAAAAACAACAAACAACTTATAATTAAAATTAACATATTCATCATAAAAAAAAATAAGCCTAATGACATTTAGGCTAATAGTCTCTTCGAAAATAGCCTCGAAATCTCCAAACCTGTCTGAGCCTAACAAACATGTCAAAATACGAGAATTCTCATCAATGAATCTTAAAGGATAGGTGGGAGGGTCCTATACTGGGATTAGGAACCTAACATATGTGTAAATGACTAAAAAATGTGTGAATTTGCACTGTTTTGTCGACCATGAACATTGTTGCGATCGACCAGGGATAATGTGCATAATCTGCCCCATTTTAGGTCAACCATGAATAGAGTTCAATCAACCGATTCACTATTCCTAGTCAACCATGAACAATGTTCGATCAACCAACGACATTTTGCACAACTTGTCCCATTTTCGGTCGACCAGTATAGTGTTCTGGTCGACCAGTCTAGTCAACAAGCGCATCACCCACAAGAGCTATGTACCCACTGGTCGACTGGCCCTTGCATAGTTGTTGACCATAATCAATTTTCGGCAAGGTTTCCTTGTTGGAAACATGCCACTTTCCCTATTTTCATCTCCAAACGATGAATACTCCTACCTAGACTTCAAAAAAACCAAAATAATCTAGCAATGTCCCTCGGATTCGAGTTTTTAAGCTCGAATCCAAGGCCAAATAATTTTGAACTTCAAACCCTAAATCGGAAACGAAAAACTCACATATTCACGAACCGCCTTCATAAAGTTTGTTCATCTTAACGTTGTGAATGTTTCCCACTCCTTGGATTCGCTGGACATTTGATTTTCGTCCATTCTGCTTGTCCAGTGATTTCTCTCTCAGACTCGTCGACTCTCCTTCTTCTTCTTCTTCTTTCTTTTATTAATAATTTATTTAATAATAATAATAATATTTATTCTTATACATATAAATATATATTATATATTAAATAAATCCTATCCAATTTCTGATTCAATTTCCAGTTCATTCCAAATGCTAGCTGACAATGATTATTTAACCAACTAATTTACCAAAATTTATTTTCTTAGTTAATTTACATCTCGGTAATACCTAATTTTACTGATTTTGACCACTTGACTTAAAATTCACACGTGACGGCTATGCAACAAATTAGGTCAACTTTTAACACCTTGATCGATTAATACTAAAAAAATTAACACATTGAATTTATTATTAAAAATGGTCAAAAAATTAACACATTGAATTTATTATTAAAAATTTCATGGGTTTTATAAGTCTTATGTATATACAGGTAATTGCTTTTCTTGTGATTCTTCCACACTCCATTGTTTATCTTCCATAAACTTGACATCTCGACTTATAATAATATTCTTGTTCTATAATTGAAAATTTCTGTAAGCTTTGGAAGTGCTGCTATATCCAACAAAAATGTCTGATTCAACCTTCTTATCAAGTTTAGCTTGTTTCACTTGTGGCACGTAAGAAATAGAAAGGCAAAAAATTTTTTTAAGATTTTTCAAATTTGGTTTGTAGCTGAGCCATGCCTCAAATGGAGTTTTTTTCTTTCATAGCTCTTTGCAGCTTGTTTGATAAGAAAATTGCCATGCTTGCAGCTTGTAGCCAAAGATTCTTGGGCAACTTTTTTTTATAAAAGCATGCACCTCCTCCTATTTTTTGTTTCACTTACCCCATTCTGTTGTGGAGTGTAAGGTGTTGTGAGTTGATGTTTGAACCTGCTTGCTATCAAAACGTGTTAAAAGTTTCATTTTTATACTCTTTTCCATTGTCCGATCTTATTATGTTCAGCTTGAATTACTTTGATTCTCCACCCAAGCTTTAAATTTCCAAAATATATTAGCAATCTCAAATTTGGATTTGAGAAAATAAATCCAACAAAATCTACTAAATTCATCTATAAAGATAATACAGTATTTATGACCATTCAAAGATGGAGTTTCATGAGGTCCTCTTGGTGTGTACAAGATGGAGCTTGTATGACGCTCTCTAGGTGATTTAGAAAATGGTTTTCTAATTTTCTTTCTATATTGACAAGCCACACAATTTGTTAGTTTATCGTCCACCTCTGGTACACTCTTCACAAAGTTATTTTTCTGCATATATTGAAATCTAGCATGATGGAAGTGCCCAAGTCTTTTGTGCCACAATTTTGCATTGCTTACATGTTTTACAAATGTTGCTTGCTCATTCTCCATCTGGTTCAAAGGGAAACTCTTGGCTTTCATCTTCACTTTAAATATATCTTTGCTCCTTGCATCCTTGATCAAACACCATTTGTCTTCAAAAATAACTTTGAAGCCTTTTTTCTATTACTTGTCCAACACTAAGCAAGTTTTGATCAATATTAGGCAAGTCTTGATCAATATTAGGCACATATAAGACATCAGTAGTGTGTTTTATACATGTCAAACTTTCAATAACCACTAGTCCTTTTCCCTTAAAAGAAATAAACTCACCATTCCCAATTTTTACAGTGGAAATTAGAGTCTTATCTATCTTTGTGAAAAGAGTGTGATCGTAGGTCATGTGGTTGGTGCAGCCACTATCTATCAACCAAGAATCACTTGAGCTTTTGTTGTTGACAAAACACATTGCCACGAAGAGTTGTTCTCCCTCTTGTAGTTTTGTGGACGCTTTTGTAGCTTCAAGACTGTTGCTTTTTGCAAACCCTCTCTACGTGTCCTATACTGCCACACTTTCTACACTTGATATCAGACCTCCACCAACACTTCTTTGGCATATGGTTCAATTTCTTGTAATGGGGGCCTTGTGAACCCGCATCATATTTGTTGTCATTGTTGAATTTGTCAATCTTCTTCTTCTCCTTAAATATTTTTTTTTAATTCCTCGATAACTTTTTGTTTTAGCTTTGAAAGCGCCCTCCAAAACTTCTTCTTTTCTCATCATTCTTCTTTGCTCTAGAGCATGTAAAGCATTAACCAACTCTCCCAATGATATGTTTGACAGGTCTTTAGACTCCTCCAAATAAGAGATTTTGGACTAATATTTCTCAGGTAAAGTGATAAGAATTTTTTGAATGATTCTCTCATCAGAAAAGTCCTTACCTAGCAGTTTCACTTTCTTAACAATGCTTAGTAGCTTGTCAATGTCGACATTAATTGTTTTTGATTCCATCTATACCATTTCAAACTCTCTGATCAAGTTGAGCACTTGCATGTTCTTGGTTCTTTGATTACCTTGATACTCCTTGAGGTAATCTCATATGTTTTTGGCCAATTGCAAGTTCATGATCTTGGTAAATATGGTACTTGAAACAGCAGAGAAACGACATGCTTTCGTCTTTGACTTCCTTTTTCTTTTCTCCTTATGATTCTTCATTTAAGCAACTGTGGGATTTGCATTCAAAGGTGGAACATCGTAATCTTCTTATATAGCCTCCCAAAGATCCAACGCATCGAGATAGACTGTCATCCTAACAACCTATGCTTGATAACTTTTGCCACCAAAAATTGGTAGAGCAACATGGCTTAAAAATGTTTGTGTATCAGCCTCCATTCTAAAAAAAATTGTGTCACATACAGGTCCCTCAAAACAAAATGCTTTGATACCAATTTATAGTTTTTCTTAAAAAAAGATCGGTTCTTTATTCATTTTAAAAACTTGATAGGCTTAGATTCTTTAAAAGCATAAAAGTGAATTATAAGAACCCTTAACATTTCATCCTATTCCTAAAAACAAGCAACAAAAAATATTTTTAAAAACTAATTAAAAAACTTAGTCACTTGCCATATCTCAAAGAGTACCAAGTTCATCATTATGTTGTAATGGTTAATTTTGCTTATAGAATGACTTGTCAGAAACTTTATAAACAGAACGGAGAAAGTGAACTTGAAAGCTGCATCAGGAATAGCAAAGGTGGCAGGCATTGTAATTTGCCTTGCAGGAGTGGCAACCCTCACTTTTTACACGGGTCCACACTTGAAGCCATTCTTCCATAATCACTTTTTTGAATTTCATCTTCAACCTCGTTCTTCTTCCTCTTCCACTGAAAGATGGATTATAGGTTGTCTTCTTCTCTTCCTCTCAAGCAGCTCTTGGGGTTTGTGGCTTGTTCTTCAGGTAATACTCTTGGATACCATCACCGTTCTCAGTTATGTCTCGGTTGTACCGCTGCTTCTAGATTCTAAATTATAGTTTGAACCCCAAAAAGAATACCCATTCTAACATTGATCGTATGATGAAAAAACAGGCAAGGTTCTTGAAAACATATCCATCGATGCTTGCTTTCACTACTCTTCAAGTCGCGTCAAGTGTAGTTCAAACATTCGTCGTCGCCATTGCCATGGAAAGAGATCCAGCCAAGTGGAAACTGGGTTTCAATGTTAGATTACTTGCTGTTCTTTACTGTGTAAGCATACATAAATTTACGTAATTACTATTGTTTTTTCTACATTTTTACTGTGTCTGAGAAGACCTTAGAAGTTTTTGCTAAGTTGACAGCTTTGGCAGGCAATTTTCGTGAGCTGTTTCTCAAACATCATGATAAACTGGGTGATGAAAGAAAAGGGGCCTGTCTTCCAAGCTGTCACAACGCCATTAAACTTGGTTGTTACCATCCTTGGCTCTTTACTCTTCTTAAACGAGAGTGTTAGCTTGGGAAGGTGATTTTACTTAATTTTGCAGCGAACAATTCATTTCCTTTCCCTTATGTTTTTTTGTTTGTTTGCCTTTTAATCTATTTCCTATCTACTTTACAATTTATTTAATCAATTTAAGTAGGAAGTTTAGTATCTAAAGAGACTCATATTATACCAAGTGTTAACCTAACAAAGTTGACTATTTGCATTCCTTTTGTTTTGACTCACAAGTTTGTTTGAAGAACAGTTTCAAAAGACTAGGTTTTTCCAAATTGAATTTGACCCAATTGTTCCTTCATATTAACTAGTTTTGATTAGATTAAATGTTGAAGCTACTTGTTCTATCTTTATCTCTACTAATCACGTTTAACGTGGTGGCCTTAGTATTTTGGGGGCAGCGATATTGGTGGTGAGCCTTTACAGTTTGTTATGGGGAAAAAGCAAAGACGAAAGCATTATTCAAACCCAACATTTAACAGAACAAAGTCAACGTGAAGAGGAGAATAGTTATGAAGAATCCAAAGTGGTGGGTCAAGTCTAGCTAACCCTCAACTTGCTCCGACTCCTCATTTGTCTGTATGCAATCAATTCTTCAAAATCAAGTTAGTGCTTCTTTAGTCATATCGAGGCTTCTTCTCATCATGAACTTTAAGCTAGGTTTTAATACAAGTGTGATAGGTTTTATTGTAAGTGTGATGCAGATTTAATTGTAAGTTTTAATAGTTCTTTCTATTATGTGGAGCACCTGACGAATTATGGGCTTGTGGTTTGCCAGGCACTGTACGTAATGGGTTTTATCAAATTTCATGCATGGTTTTATTGAGAAAATAAAAAGTTTTTTATTAAATTATATTTGTAGCATTTAGTTTGTATTAATGTATGTAACCGGTTATGATTAATGTGTATAACCGGTAGTGGCTTTTGAGTTATAGGGAATTAAAAGAGTTAATTTGAGAGTTTTATTTGTTTTAGAAGTTATGGCATTTGATGACATTTATGGTTTTTAACCCTTAGTATTCTATGGTTGTTTTTGTAAGCCTATATAAAGGCATGTTTAGTTAAATGATAAAATATTACTTCCTCTATATTCATCCTTGACGTGTTTTTTTCTAACAAAGTGGTATCAGAGCGTGCAAAAAAAATCGAGAGAAATATGACCATCGGTGGAGGAATGGGTCCGCTTCAAATACCATGCTTACCAAGCTCAACTACGACAATTGGAGCATCAAAATGAAGGCGTTACTAGGAGCATAAGACATGTGGGAGATCGTGGAGAACGGTTTCAAAGAGGCAGCAGAGGGAGCCGATCAAGTGCAAAGAAATGCGTTAAAAGAGACTAGAAAGAAGGACAAAAAGACCCTTTATATCTTGTACCAATCGGTGGATGAAGACACGTTCGAGACCATTGCCAATGCCAAGTCATCAAAGGAAGTGTGGGACAAGATCCAATCGACTCATAGAGGAGCCGATCATGTGAAAAAGATACGGTTGCAAACTTTACATGGTGAGTTTGAATTGTTACAGATGAAAGAAATGGATGGGATAGCGGAATATCATACAAAAGTAATGATCGTTGTCAACCAATTGAGACGGAACGGTGAAGAAATCATTGATGTTCGTGTCATGGAGAAGGTTCTAGGAAGCCTAAACACTAAGTTCGAGATCATCGCCATGACAATCGATGAGACGAAGGATCTCAAGAAGGTGACAATTGAACAATTTATAGGCTCATTGCAAGCCTATGAAGAGAAAAAGAAAAGGAAGATGGAACAAATAGAGATCGTTGAACAACTTCTCACTCAAACTCAAGGAGGAGAATGGTCATGGACGTGGAAGAGGTCGCGGTGGTCGAGGCTGTGGTGGAAGAGGTGAAACCAACACCGACATTTCTCAAAACTCGTGTGAATCTTCAAGAGGAAGAGGAGGTCGAGGTCGTGGAAGATGTGGTGGATGGTTCGGGAGAGATAAATCTTAGGTAAAATGTTATAATTGTAACAAATATGAACATTATGCGAATGAGTGTTACTCATCCCAAACAAAGCCGATCGACCGTAAGCATCAGGACCAGTCGATAGCCGGCACATCCAACGCCCATCAAGGGCAATCCAATTATGCGGAGAAGAACGAGACCTTATTCATGGCTTCAAAGGGAGAAGAAGAGAGTCGAGATAGCATGTGGTATCTTGACACCGAAGCCTCAAATCACATGTGTGGGAACCGCAAGATGTTTGCGGAGTTGAATAAGATGGCGAAAGGTAACTATTGCCTGTTGAGAAAATTCTCTGGCTGCCATAAAAGGAATAGGTAAAATTCTCATTCGGTTAAATAATGGAGAACATCAATATATCACAAGTGTTTATTACATTCCCAATGTAAAAAATAATATATTGAGTGTAGGACAAATGTTAGAGAAAGGATTTGAAGTTCAAATGAAAAACAATTGTTTGTGTTTGAGAGATAGTCATGAGAGACTTATTGCTAAAGTCTCCATGACCAAAAACTGAATGTTTCCTTTGAATGTATGTAATGATGTTGCAAAGTGCTTGAAGATGTGTTACAAGGATCCCTCTTGGCTATGGCATCTTTGGTTCGGACATCTCAATTTTGGGAGCTTAGAAAACTTGTCGAAGAAGGAGATGGTGCGGGGTCTACTGTACATTCACAAGCCGAACCAAGTGTGTGAAGGGTGTCTACTCAGAAAATATCATCGAAGTAGTTTTTCGAAGGAGTCTGTGACAAGCGACAAGAAGCCTCTAGAACTCATCCATGCCGATGTGTGTGGAGCAATCAATCTGGAATCTCATGGTAAAAGCAAATACTTCTTTAGTCTGTGACAAGAGACAAGAAGCCTCTAGAACTCATCCATGGCGATGTGTGTGGAGCAATCAATCTGGAATCTCATGGTAAAAGCAAATACTTCTTTCTCCTTAGTGATGATTTTTCAAGAAAAACATGGGTGTATTTTTTGAAGAAAAAATCGAAAGTATTTGAAATCTTCAAGAAATTCAAGGTGCGTGTGGAGAATTAAAGTGGCTTTATGATCAAGGCCATGAGAACCGACCGAGGTGGTGAATTCACATCAAATGAGTTCAACCAAAAAGGCATCCGACGTTCGTTAACGCTGCCAAGGACACTGTAACAAAATGGCATGGCGGAGAGGAAGAATCGAACAATCTTGAACATGGCAAGAAGCATGCTAAAGACAAAGAAGATACCGAGGGAATTTTGGGCGAGCCTGTAGCTTGTGCGGTATATTTGACAAATCGAGCACCAACCAAAAGTGTGCATGACAAGATGCCTCAAGAAGCATGGAATGGAATAAAGCCCAGAATCGGTCACTTCAAGGTGTTTGGGAGTATTGCATATGCTCATGTGTCGGAAGAAAAAAGGACCAAGCTCGACGATCAAAGTGAGAAATTCATCTTCATCGGCTATGACGCAAGTTCAAAGGGTTATCGCCTCTACAATCCTTTGAATGGGAAGGTAATTATTAGTCGTGATGTTGTTTTTTATGATAAAGACTCTTAGGATTGGAATATACAGGAGGAGGAGTATGATTTCCTTTCATACTTTGAAGAAGATGATGAAAACCAGCCAATAAGGGATGAAATGAGTGAAGTTTTGCCCACTCCAGCGTCACTCCAGTCGACCAATCGGTCATCATCTGAAGGCTCAGCGTCAAGCAATGCATCGTCCAGCGGAACAGAGGCATTTTCCAGCGATTCGGAGAATGATATTGGCCCAAGAGGGACCTGAAGTCTACGACAACTTTATGAGGTAAATGAAAATCAAAATAACATAATTCTGTATTGTCTTTTTGGTGATTGTGAGCCCATTAGTTTCTTAGAAGCCATTGCAAACAAAAAATGGAAGGATGCAATGGATGAAGAAATTTGAGTGATAGAGAAAAACGACACATGGGAGTTGACCAAACTTCCAAAAGGGCACAAATCGATTGGAGTAAAGTGGGTATACAAAACAAAAAGAATGGCCAATGGCAATGTTGAGAGGCACAAGGCGAGACTAGTGGTGAAAGGGTAAAGTCAACGACAGAACATCGACTATGATGAGGTATTTGCCCCCGTCGTTCACCTTGAAACTATTCATTTGATTATTGCTTTGGCAGCCCATAATCGTTGGAAGATACATCAAATGGATGTCAAATTGGAATTCTTGAAGAGGAGGTCAATGTGGAGAAACCGTTGGGTTATGAAGTCAAAGGTGAAGAGGAAAAAGTGCTTTGATTGAATAAAGCTCTTTACAGTTTAAAGCAAGCACCGAGAGCATGGAATTCAAAGATTGACAAATACTTTCAAGAAAAGAAGTATATGAAGTGTCCTTATGAGCATGCCCTCTACATCAAAATCCAAGGTGAAAGCATACTAATCATTTGTTTATACGTTGACGATTTAGTAGTTATCGAAAATGATCCTACCATGTTTGACGAGTTCAAAAGGGAGATGGCAAAGGAGTTTGAAATGACGGACATTGGTCTCATGAGTTACTATCTTGGGATCAAAGTCAAACAAGGTGAATATGAGATTTTTATATCCCAAGAAGGCTATGGTAAAGAAGTGCTCAAAAAGTTCAACATGGATAATGTTAATCCGGTTGGAACACCAACAGAATGTGTAGTCAAAATCACGAAGAAAGATGGAGGAGAGAAGGTAGATTCTACACTTTTCAAAAGCTTGGTTGGAAGTTTGAGATACTTGACATGCACAAGACCGGATATTCTTTATTCGGTTGGAATCATTAGCCGATTTATGGAGGAGCCGACAACAACACATTTCAAAATGGCAAAGAGGATACTTCGCTACATCAAAGGGATGATTGAGTATGGTCTTTCCTATGTTTCTTCTAGCAATTTTAATGTTGTTGGTTATTGTGATAGTGATTGGAGTAGTGACTTGGATGATCAGAAGAGAACTACGGGGTTTGTATTTTTTGTTGGTGAAACGGCGTTCACAGGGATGTCAAAAAAACAAACCATAGTCACATTATTAACATGCGAGGCAGAATACGTCGCGGCAACTTTATGTGTATGTCATGCAATTTGGTTAAGAAACTTAGTGATAGAGTTATAGTTTCAAATGGAGGATCCAATGGAGATTTTTGTTGACAACCAATCGAGCATTGCCTTAGCCGAAAATCCAGTGTTTCATGGAAGGAGCAAGCACAGTGATACCTGATTTCACTACATTCGGGATTGTATCACGAAGAAAGAAGTGGAACTCAAATATATCAAGTCACAAGATCAAGCGGCGGACATTTTCACGAAGCACCTCAAGTTGGAGACTTTCATCAAAATGAGGAGTTTACTTAGTGTAACAAATCAAGTTTAAGAAGGGGTGTTAAGAAAATAAAAAGTTTTTTATTAAACTTTATTTGTGGTATTTAGTTTGTATTAATGTGTGTAACCAGTTGTAGTTGATGTGTATAACCGGCAGTGGCTTTTGAGTTATAGGAAATTAAGAGAGTTAATTTGGGAGTTTTCTTTATTTTAGAAGTTATGGGCATTTGCCGATATTTATGGTTTTTAACCCTTAATATTCTATGGTTATTTTTATAAATCTATATAAAGGTATATTTATTTAAATGATAAAATATCACTTCCTCTATATTCATCTTTTACGTGCTTTTTTTTCTAACATGGTTTATTGTTTTTAAAATTGTTTCCAAAACCAGTGAAACATTTTTCAAAGTATTTTACAAATACATATTAGTATAAAAATAAAAAGGCCATCACTATTTTTAATATTTATGGAAAAAGGTCATCAAGGTGATCATGCAAGCGTCACTCAATGGTGTAAATCATGATGAGCCTCTGTCATCTCCAGCCAACCATAAGCCACATCAACGCCCTCAATGAGCATACATATCGACCATCGAAAAAGGGACACATGGTCAACTATTAATGACTTATGGTTACTAGCAGCCAAAAACAGCTCACTATACCACACCAATAGCCATCACAAGATCATTGAATACCTGTACAAGTTATGAATTCTCACCCCAAAGATGGTGTACCACAGGACTCGATTACTAGAACATGAGCGAAGAAGCTAATCAACATATTTTCAAACTTTTATTTTGCAGGTGACATGACTTTAGAAGGACTAGAAGATGAGTCATACCATGAGGACAAAGAAAGACCAAAGCATCTCATCACTTGGAAAGTTCACGCACACAATCGGCTACAAGATTCAACCAAGGATCAAGTTGACAATTCTAACACTGTGCCTTAGGAGGACAGCAAGTTGAAGATATGTCACCTCAATGAATTGATATGCTTTTTTATGTATTGAATAATGATATGCTGGCATTTTGGATCATTTTTGGATTGAATTATGGATATTGAAATATTTTGTTGTTTGGTAAGCTATTATGTTAGCCGAGTACCTATTTTGCATTTGTTTCTTTTAAGAGTTATTTTTGTAATTTGCTTTTTAGAGCAAACCTTGGGAGATATTTAAGCTCTCTATAATGTTTGTTTGAAGGATAATTGAGTTTTTATTACTAGCTTCAACTTATTATGTTAAGAGTTCCTCTTGCACTTGGCATCCATTTCTAGGCCAAAAATTCAAGAATTGTGAAGACAACTAATTATCCCACCACTTTCTTAGCTTGTTTTGAAGTGAGATTCTTACACTAATCTTTCCATTAGCTCTTCTCAAAGGTGATATTCAAAGTGAAAGGTTAGAAGATAAACATTGAAGCAAGGTGGAGCGACCCTTTGTACAAAGAATCCATTAAAATCAAGGATTGCCGATAAAGCAACCCTTGGACCAACTTGTAAGTTCAATTATCATTTTTCCTTTGTTGTGCAATCTGGATTTTGGAGTTTTATTTGGTCCCTTGTCAAGGATTGCACATGCCAAATTTGGTTTTATTTGGACCCAAGGCGTGGTTTTTGTGTTGTTTTCATTTTGGGTAAAAACAACTATCAATTTGGCAACTTTTCGAGCAGAACCTTTCTGTTTGCATAATTTTTGTTATTTTATGAATTTGAACATGCTTTTTGGAGGGAATATTTTAGACTAGTATTTGGGATTGCCTTCCAAGTTTGGTATTATTTGGAGTTCAAGAGAGAAAGTTATCAAGTCTACAATTCTGGTGTTTTATTTTTGTGCAAGCTAATAACTACCAACTTTCATTGTTTGACCGATTGCACCCTTTGGTGCATAAAAGAGACAAGACATGAATTGTCCCTTTATATCCCATCGTTCGCAGACAAGACCTTTGTTATCTGGTTCAAGTCATTTGCATTTCAATATAATAAAATAGTAAAACTTACCAATGCTGTAATAAGAACAGACATGCTATCACAGTGAGACATGTCAAATTAATATATATATGTAAAGTTGCATTTTGAAAGTCATTATCAATACAATAGTTGTAACCCCTAGCTATTGGTAGTAATTGGTGTGCTAGCAGTTGGTGTAACGACCCAGATTTTCTTCGTAAATTCCTTTTAAAAATGCGTAAAAATTTATGAAAGAAATATCAGAGTGCAAGTCGGGCCGTTAGAAAACACCTAAAAACATTGCGAGAATAATACATATGCGAAAGCGTAAATATTGAAAGAAATAAACTCGTCATTTTATTTCAATTTATGAAAACTTAATTAAATCAAATTACAACACAATTATCTTTGCTTTTTGGAGTCTGGCCAACCACAAGCTCGCTGGCATGTAAAATCGTTCATCAACTGTGTCGAATCTGACGCTATCTTCTCCACCACGAGTAAACTGTAAGCCTAAAAAGACTTAGTAAGGAAAAGGTTAAAAATAGAATTTAAATAACTAAAACAATTCTACAATTAACTGACACATTTATACTATCCATAGAAATAACAAACAGCCAGTAGTCAACGACTAAAAAAAAAAATACTACAGGGTATCCCCATCACAGAAATTGATTATCAAACTAACTACCTATATCACAAGCTGACAATTCACACAATACTAACATATCTCTCCACACAATTCAACAGCCTAAGAAATCGACCAAGGAAAAGCAATAGAAATTCATCCAAGGAACTGTTAATAACTAAACCAACAATGGCAACATAATAACCGGCAAGGAAAGATCATCTAAGGTTAATTAACAAAACTAAGAGTGGGCATTAATCCAAACGCTGAAATCCATTTACAGCAACTAAAATGTGAACTTCAAAGAATTGTTAACCATATCAAAGAAAACCAACTACAGAATCAAACAACCACATAACAGAAATTAAGCAACCATACTCAACACACGCATACTCGTGGGTAGGGCTTAGACGGCCGACTCTACCCATTCCTTACCATTACTGAAACCGCAAGCAAGACGTCCAACTCTTGCTCACGGCAGCTCCGGCAAGGACAGCTCCAACTAGGGCTTCTGGACAGCAGCTCCAGGACCATCCAAGTCATCCCCTGCCTCCCATCACAATTCTACCTCTCAACCAACTCTCTCTCGGCCTTCAATCTTTTCTAGCGAAGCTCTCTGCCATTTATCAAAACCAACACCCGACAACTTCTTCAATTGTCAACCACCTACAACCTCCTCATCAATTCCTTCACTGTCGGCAGGAGACAACCTAGCTGGAAAGGTGGACAACAAGTTGAAAGATTCGTGCCACACTGTTCAACCCGAACCAGAAGCTGGACCCAGTCAGATTCGGGATCGCCGTTCGCCGTTCTAACCTGTCGGCCAGCGCAGGGGACTTCGTCAACGAATCGGACTTCGTTGATTCACCCCTTGATTATTGCATCCAGCCAACAACAATACAACAGAAACGCAACAAAGAAGGAGCTTCGATGAACGCACCTAATTTCTTCGATGAAACGCCGCTGGAATCGCTACCACGGAAACCCGATTCTGAGCCCTAACCGCGAGCCCTAGTCGTCAACGTCGCTCCACCTCGCATCGCTGGACGTCGCACACCGCCCCAAGCTTGCCCATCGCCGTTCGTTCGTTCTCCACCGCGTCTCCCTCGTCGCTCGTCGTCCGTCGGCTCTCTCCCTCGCTCTCTTTGGTTCAGGCACGAAGGAATGGCTGGCCATTCCTTTTCTTTATTTTTCTTTTATTTATTTATTATTATCAATATTTTATATATATTTAATTACTTAAATCTATTTATTTTACAATTCCTCGTCATTCTTATTAATTAATCTCAACACAATTATTTCATCAGTAAATTAACATTTATTTTATTTATAAGTTATTCCATAAAATTTCTCAACTTAATAATTAAATATGTTACCAGAACTGATTCAGCTCAAAATTACATCCCCGTATAAATATTAATCTCAATTACTGAAATATATTATAATTTAATTCAATTTTATTTTGATTATGTTAATTTCCATAATATAATTTAACGAATACGTTATTGGTAATAACCTAATAATCGATCCACTTAAAAAGTCGGGGTATTACAATTGGTTTGGAGTTCTTAGTCCAATGTCCACGTTTTATGATTTTCATTGTTAGGACACACGAGGAAACCCGGAATAGACGAAAAACAATCTCACTTGAAATCAGAATGAACTGCCCAAGCCTTAATTTAATTTATTAAATACAATTCTTAAATTAATAACTAGCCACGACCAATAAAATAATGGGTTTATATAAGGTCTAACTTGTGACATCAAAGATAAATGGTAATATACATCCAATTTTAATTGTGCCAAAATAAAATAAAACAAAATCTGATAAAATAAAACTTAAGTAGTGTTCTAACATCACCAAATGAAATAAAAATAGAATCCTCAAAGGAAATTTAATATAAAGAAATAAATATTGAATCTAATTCTATGCCGACGTAAAACATCCCAAGTCATGGCCCAAGAAGTGCGGATTTTTGATGAAATCGAAACCTAAATAATCAACAATTCATTGGGTCAAAATATAACATGATTTACGTCAATTAATAAAAAATCCTAAGCCCAAAAATTCAATCTTTAAATTTTAAATTTCTAAATATTTTTTTTAATTACTTTCCACACTTTAGTAGACTATTTTAATACTTACCTTTCTATATGTTTTCAATTTAGTTTTATACAAATCATGGTCATACAATGTCTTTAAAAAATAAATGTTGAATATAAAATTTTAAAACTACTGAGTCATCGACTCACTCCAAATGAATCCTCCTTTGAGGTTTGAGTCAGTGAGATCACCAGCCACGAACGCAAAAGTAGATTCAACATTTTTTTTTCCATATTAAATTTCCTTTGAGAGTTCTATTTTTATTTTATTTAATGAGGTTAGAACACTCTTTAAATTTTATTTTGCCATATTTGGTTTTATTTATTTTTACGCAATTAAACTTGGATTTATGCTACCACTTATCTTTGATATCACAAATTGGACCTATTGGGTCATGGCTAGTTATTAATTTAAGATTTTCGTTGCAATTCAATAAATTAAATTAAGGGTCAACCAATTCGGTCTGTCTTTGGGCCGAGTCATTCTCTGTTCTATTTTGGATCCTCATGTGGATCTTGATAGAATTTTTGGTATCAAGGTTCGGTTGCCATCTTGAAAAGTGACATCAATAAAATAGTTAGTGTTGTAATATACAAGGTAATTGCAATGATTGTGACCAAGGACATGCTCTAACTTAGCCCATAAATTTCTCAGATTTTTAAAATCACTCCAAGAAGAGTTCCAAGAAATTGTGCTCTTACAACACCTACTATGTAGATGGCTAATTCGTAGTATATGATGTGCCACTGAAACCTACGACTGACAACCAATCGTGGATATTTTCTAACTTTAATTCTAATATTCGTATTGTAGGTGATCAAGGGGAGGAGTATGCTCAAATAATCTTTTTTGTTCATCTAGCATCCATTAGTATCATAGAGTTATTCAAGATGAAACATAGATGGAAGATTAAGCTCAAGTTTAGAGGATTTTTTAGACGTTCCAAAACAGCCGACAATCTGACCCCTGATCAGTATTTGAATTATTTGACTATCTTCAAAGTCTTATATAAAAATGTGTCTTCATGAAGATTATAGCTGACGTCTCAAGATTTTTAGAATGGTGTCTTGTGTTAACATTGGAGTTTATTTGCTATGCCAATAGATCTATGAACAGAGAGCTTTGTTTCCTATTAAAAAAACTCTATCTCACTTACTCGGAACTGAAGCCTAATTCAATTTGAAAATGGGCCTTGAAGAATCATCCATTAGATAATTTCTACATGTATGATTTAAGAACTTACTTATGGTTTATTTTATTTATTTATGTTAAGTTTAATAGTCAATTTTTTGGTGTCACTCACTTAAGGCATATCTAGTCGAGTGTGTCTTTATGAGGGCATTTTGATAAGTTGTCTTTATGAAGCTTTCCTTAATTTTGTTGGGTATTTAAACCCTCTCTAATGTCTACCCTAGGGTACAAAAGGTTCAGCTAAAGAACAAATTTTGAAGTGTGGAGTTTCCCTCCCCTTTTGGCTATTCTCATTTGGTGGTATTATCGGATTAAGTTTTAGTTTTTCGAATTGGTTTAACCAATTTTCTTGTAAGTTTTAGGTGATTTCTCTTAATGCTACACCTTTCTCCACCTCTTTCCAGAGGTAGATATCCCCAGCAAAGGAGTAGAAAGCTTGCAAAGAACCAAGTTGGAGTGTTTCCACAATTGGCACGGTTTAGGTGCCTATTCGGACCAGCTTGCATCCCGTCGTCCATAACTTCCTCTCCCGATTGAATTTTCATGCAATGTTTGGAGGGCTTTATCTTTATTAAAAGAGCAATGTATGGTGTAAATTTCACTTCATTTGCACATGTATTGACCAAGTTAAACTAGTTTCCATTTTGGGTATGATTCTTTCCTTCATAGACACTTGTTGTGAGGGGTTTCCATCTTTCCCCTATTGGTCCTATCGGTGGTGCATCATTTGGTATCAAAGCCTATTTCAACCCTATCAAAACCTTATTTTTTTTGTTCCTATCCATTCTACATGATGAAAAATAGGCTGCAAGTATGCTATGGATTGCATAATGGAAGAAGAGTTATAGACTTCTATTCCTACTTTTACCGGGTCTGAATGGTCAGAAGATTACATTGAATGGGAAGAAGAAGTTGAATTTTTTTTTTTCAGAATTTCCATTTTTCAAAGAAGACCCTGGTGAAAATTATTTCTTCAAGGTTTAGAGGAAGAACTTCATTGTGGTGGAGTAATTTGATTATTAACTCAAGAAGAGATGGAGAACAAGCCATCAACATGTGGTCCTTAATAAAAAGGGTTCTGAGAAGAAGATATGCTCTGAAGTTTACCAAGATAGCCCCATCTTCACAACCACCCACTCGATTAGAGAAGATTCTTCCCAAGAGTCAACAAGCCCAACTGTCTGACGTACAATCCTTGCTGCAACATATAACTCAACTACTTGACAATTTAGCAAAAAAACAAGGGTATTTGTACTCTCAACCTATGAAACCATTTGGTCATGATGAAATAGTTAAACATGTGAAGGTTAAAGAAATGAGAGATGATAACTCTTTGGTAGCGACTAATCAAGAAAAAGAGTTGGCAGAGGAGATCATATTTTGCCAAGAGGGGCCACTTCTTATAATGGAAACTCGGTTGGAGGAAGAAGTTTGCTCGGAAGAAGAAAGTCTATGGGAGAAAAAATTTTATAGCCAATATATGATCAAACAAGAAATTTATTCCTTGAGTGTTGCTAAAGGGAGTTGTGACATCATGGCTTCCATGGTAATAGATGAGAAGATTAGTGTGCAAACTTTCCCACTTCATAATTTTTATATCCAAAACTACCAAAATGGAGAATCAAGGAAAAAAGCCAAAGCTATTCCTAAGAGGTACATGACCTAAAGTTCATTAATTACTTGACTTCTTAGAATTGGATGGATTAAAAATCTTATTGCTTTTGCTACTAACTTGGCACTTTGGTTTAGAAATTTTGATATGGTGTCTAATGATGTTTTCTTTAATTATGATGGAAACTCATATGTTCATGACAATGTTGGCATGCATAGTGGTAGGACAAGAGGAATGTTATTGATAGTAATGAATCTTGATGTTGAACGTACTTGCTATTTTGGGGCTAAATTACTTGGCTTTGTGTGGATCAAATATATTTATATTGGTGATATGGATTTTGGCTATTTATATGAAAATTGTGGTTTGAAGGCTGAATGTGGTTATCAAATTATTGATGGATAGTTATTTAAGGGAGAAAATTTATGTTTCCTTGTTATATCATTCAAGATTCACTAAGTAGAGAAACTCATGGAGGAGTGCTTACAAACTATGTTGGGAAAAAGAAGGTTTATGAAGTTATAAAAAAAACTAATTTTTTGGCAATCATTGACAAAGGAAGTTCACAAGAATGTGAAGAAATGAATTATTTGTATAAGGGCTAAGAGTTTATTAACTCCATGAATTTCTTTTCCCTTGCTGATTCTAAGTCACCCATGGGTGGAGACTAACTTAGATTTGTTTTTGTTGGACCCAAACATCAATGAAGAAAGAAGTTAACTTGGTAGTTGCCGAAATATTCTCCAAGATAGCTTGTACAGTAATGAAGATTCTTATCTTATTGACAAACCAATTCTCAAGAAAATGTTGAGGATGCAGTGGATAACATATTCAATTTTTTTTATAGAGACATCATACCCTTAAACTTTGTTTGGAAGACCATTGACTATGGAGTCTCGGCCATTTTGAATTTTCAAGATTTTTCTACTTATCATGGGCATGGAAAAGAAGAAGAAGTAGAATGCTCTTGGATTTGTTGTCAAATTCTCTTCAACCCCGGGAGGATGATGTGCCGCCAAAACCTACAATTGACAATTAAGAATGGAGATTTTCTAACTTTAATTCTAGTGTTCTTTTTTTAGGTGATCAAGGGGAGGATATAATATCCCAAAAATTATCATACGAAACATTATAGAATTAAGCTTAAATAATAAGTGAGTATAAAATGAAAATATGTGATAATTATGGGTAAGTATTGATTTTAGGGATGAAAGAGTAAGAAATAAGAATATATTAAGAAATTAAGAAATTAAAAAGTATAGAGTGAAAACATAAGATTTAGAATGGAAGTGGTCGATCAAAATGTTGAAGAAATAACCCTTGGGTGGATTACTAGTCGACCAAAATTGTTGTGGTTGAACAATGTCAACACAAATTGTAAAATTGAAGAGTAGCAATCGATCGGCTAAAGAAAAGTGGTCAACAAGGTTTTAAATAGATTGTAAAGTTTGAGACTTGTGGTTGATCATCTAAAGAAAAGTGGTCGACCAATGTTATGAAGAAAAGGTAGAGTTTAGTCTCGGGTTGTTTTGCAGTCAATTGACTAAAGAGAAGTGGTCGACTGGTATACAAAGGGTCACCTGACTCACTATAAATGTCATTTTTGACCAATCAGAGCTTGATGAATGATGCACCATGGACCCCGACTAATTTTTTTTTTCTAATTTATGTTATTTTAATTTATGTTATTTTATTTTGTAATAACTAGTGGACAATGAGCTTATTTGGTTTCGTTGTTGCCATGTGTGTGAGTGTGTTTTGTTAAGGGGTGTTATTTTAGTAATTTACTCATTAGGGCTTAACCCTAATTAGTGATTGTATTTAAGCATCACTTAGGGAATTTTTTAAGGGGCGTTGAATTTGAGAAAATAGAACATTTGTTCGAACTTGTGGAGTTTCTCCATAGCCGCATCCTTCTCCAGTGAGTCATATCCATTAAGCTTGTGTGTGTAAAAGTTGGTTTCACAATGTTTGTGAGTTTTAGGTGATTCCTCTTATTGCTATGTCTTTCTCCATTTTCTTCCAGAGGTGGACACTCCCAGTAAAGGCATAGAAAACTTACTAGGACCCAAATTGGAGTGTCTCCACCATTAGAGGCCATTGAAGTCAATAGATACGATTTTGGTGCCTAATCTAACCATCTTGCCCCCCATCCCATATAACTTCCTCTGTCGATCGTTTCTGCCTTTGAATTTTGGAGGGTTTCTTATTCACTTACAGAGTAATATTTTTTCAAAATTACACATTATTTGAACACATATTGTATGAGTTATGCTTCTGCCATTTTGATCCAACTCTTTCCTTATTAGGTGCTCAGACCAATTTTCAATTCTTCATCCATAACTTCCTTTTTGTACGTAATTATTCACCATATTTTAAGGGTTTGTTCTTCACATATTGTCTGCTGTGTGGTTCAAATTTTGTGTCAAAATTCATATATTTGTTTTATTTTTATCCATCCCACAATTGCCTTGCAAAACAGTCTTCTTATCATATTCGATTTCAGAGCACTTCTCACTTATAAAGCCATAACTTTCTTTCCATAATGTGTTAGTCCATGAAACTTTGCGGGTATTTTATAGACTTGTAATTGGTACTTTTATACAAAAATCTTGCCGAAAGCCTTCCACTTAGGTTGTTTTTGTTATCGTCAAAGTTTTAACAAAATCTGTAAAATAGTTTCATTAAAGTTGTTCACAACTTTTGGAGTTGCCTATCGGTGGTGCATCAATGAATCATCACCACTAGGTTTTGGCATGGGAACACCTCCAGCTTAAGGCTAGAGGAATTGGTTTAAAGGTATAGAGGATGTAACGACTTGGTTTTTATTGCCTTTCAAAAATCGTGTAAATTTAAAACTTTTCTTTTTATAAAAACGTCAGAGTATTTTCCTTTTATAAAACCCGATCATTAAAACTCTTGACTTAAAACATTTATCAATTTCAATGGAAATAATAAAAACATTTTATGCAAACGCAGCAGAATTAAAATAAAACATTAAAAAATATTAAATAATTTACAAACCCTTTTAGAAATAAATTCCTTTCAATTCTTTAGCCCAGCTAGCCACAAGTTCCACCCATGCAAATCCTTCATCCACTATCGCTTAGTCTGTTCACCTGTGTGTATACCTACATCGCAAGACTTAACTAACGAGCCTAAGGCTCAGTAAGTGATATAAAATAAAAGGTATGATGCACATGCCATGTAACTTTTAAATCTCTTTTCTTTTCTATTTCTGTTTCTCTTCTTTCTTTCTTTTACCTTTTTCTTGATTTTAACATTATTATTTTATTGTTTTGCCTTTGGTATTCAACTCAAGCCTCAATCAATGGGAGACTATTTATGAGTTTGAGTTCAACACTAAAGCCTTAATCGTCTAACATTGGGATGTAACTTAACCATTAAGGGACGAATCCACCCAAAGCCTCTAATCATGGGGACAATGTCCACTAAACCTCTATTTATGAGTTACATGCCAAAGCCATAACTAGTTACCATTGGAAACATAACCCAACCATTGGGGGACTAATCCACCCAAAGCCTCTAACCATGGGGGAACAATCCACCCAAGCCTCTTTAACCATGGGGGAACAATCCGCCCAAGCCTTTATCTTTTACTATACTTTATTGTTTAACCATGGGGGAACAATCCGCCTAAGCCTTTATCTTTTTTCTTTACTTTATTATTTAACCATTTAATATTTGATTCCATTTTCTTTACAAAACCATGCTTAAAAACTCATTTTCGTATCGTTTTGAGAACCATGATGCATGATGCTTGTGGATGCATACATTTTCTACTAGAGAAATTTAATAGCGCAACCAACATACAATTCATAGAACATGCTTATAAAACTCTAAACAATGAAACATGCTATTTAAACTGTAAACACCGAAACATGCTATTTAAAACTATAAACAACGAAACATGCTTCTTCTATTCTTGCGATGTAGGGCCCTAAGGACAAAAGCGCATGCATATCACTTACCTGGCGTCCCTATCGCAGTTAAGAAATTAACGTTGTCATTCTTCTCCTTTATACCTTCAAAATAATTATAATTTATTTATTAATATTTTTATCAATCATAATCTTAACTTTGCTATCGTTATTCCTCGTTTACTATTTAATAATTTAATTATCGCTTAACGAATTTCTATGAATTTTTCTTTATTAATTTTATAATCAATAAACGAATAACCTTAATTTATACTTTTTCTCTTAAATCACAATTGTCCAATTTAACCGATATTTATTCATTAATAACAATCATTGAATTTTTATAATTCCTAATGCTTAACAAATCTCATTAACATGTGCCCGAGATAACGATAGCCAACAATAGTTACTCATTCCATCAATGTGACCTGATAATAAAGAGAATTGACTTTACAAAATTGAATAGTATTTTACCACAAAACCATATTTTCCACAGCAGAGTAGAGAACCATTTAATTCATTTTATCCAAACGATAATTAACATAGCACATTTATTTATTCTTTTTATCTCAATAATGCGACAGCAGATAAATCATCCCAGACAAACAACTAGAAGCTAATCCAAAATCAATCATTAATATATCCAAGTATCCCAATTTAGTAGCATAAGTCCAACTCCAACTTAACAACCTACATCTAACAATACTTGTTCAAGACAAATCCAACCTTAACAGATGCGATTACCAACAAGTTTTATCAAAAGGATAAACTTAATCAACAAAGTGCCATCTATTCATCCATTGTATCAAATTAGTGATAATTAATTCAAAACAACAATCAATCACTAATCTGAAATCAATCACAGTGGCATATATTCAACAAGCACTTGACACTGGAGCAACACAAACCCATCTTATTCATGCTTTTGGAATTAACAGACACCAACCAAAGACACAAAATCAACACTAACAGTAGCGTTATCCAACCATCAGAGATAACCGTCAAACCACAGTTTACAATCGAGCAGATCTCTTTACATAAAACTTAACCTATCCCCTAACCAACACCAACCAAGAAACAAAATGTGTATTAACCAAACAACAAAGCTAACAGCCAACAACAGTTCACAATCGGATCCCGACAACAGAGCATATTTCTTTCAATAGAGACAAAATCAAAGAACGAAGAAGTCCATTACCTGCAGACCTGAGAGTGTTGCTGCCAACCTCTCCTTCTCCATTTTCTCCTTTCATCCTCCTAGACACTCGGCCATTTCCTCCATCTCCAGCACTCTCCACTGTCACTTTTTCTTCTCTTCACAGTCAGCTCCCTACCAAAATTTATAGACAGCAGGAAGAGGAGACCACCAGTGAGGACCAAGCTGATAGGAAGATCACACAATTCGAAGAGGTGGTCCAATGGCCAAACTCCATGCTGGAAAGTTGCTATCATCTCGGGAGAAGGAGAAACAAACTGGTTCATTTGTGGACCAACAGCCTCGGACCTGAACCACACCCCTGCCCAGCCTCACCATTCTCTTCGCCACTGCCACGCCAAAACGCCGCTCCACTGACGCCAAATCAACCAAAATTGGAAGCCAAGAAGGTGAACACCAAAGATAGAGCATTGACTTACCTCCACCGGTGATTCGCCTTACCAAACCGACTCGTGCCCTAGCCCCACATTAGCTGTTCATCACGCCGCCCGCAGCCCATCATCGCCACCATGCGTCGGACAATGTGCAACCGAGCTTACAGCGTCGCCTCCTTCCGCTCATCGACGTCCTTCCCTCCCGATCGCTCTCCCCGTTTCTCTCGGCCTCTCTCTGCTTTCTCCCCCATCTCTTTTCTAAATCTTCTTCAAATTAAAATAAAAACCTAATTTAATAATTAATCCCCAATTTGATGTCAATTGACCGTGGACCAACCCTTGAACCGATGAACCGATTCAGCTTCCTTCATATATTAATTTTCTTCTATTTAATTTATTTCTTCGTTTCTCTTTCTTTAAATAATTAAATTCCTCATTTAATTATTTTTATCCCAATTCCAATTTTCTTTTCTCCGAATATTACTTGATGATAATTATCGGTCAAATTTAAATTATTCGATTCAATTTCCCAAATTAGTTTCTCGTTAAATAAATCCTTGATTATCATCCAAATATTTCTCCAAAAAAATTTTCTTATCAAATAAATCTCGATTATCCTTAATTAATTATGTTTACGAAAATTTGGGTATTACAATCCTCCCACTTTATATAAATTTCATCCTCGAAATTTGCTCAATGTAATTACTTTTCTGATCTAACAATCCAAATAACCATTGACTGTCCTAGCATATAAGTGTCCAAACTTTTTCCTTATTTCGTACTCATCCACAACTTCTGCTAGGTTTCACTACTTCCGTTTTCGCAACTTTCCATGCCAATAATAACTAACAAAAGGTGAGAACAATCACCGTATCTTTTCGAATTTAGTTCTAACAGATGTATACACTGCAAACCCCACATTCTTTTTAATATACCACCATAAACCACAGAGTCCTAGTGTGTTCCAACCACTATCTTCGTGAAGGATAAAGTCTCAACTCACTTCATCTATTTCTTTAACTGAATTTAATAGTAATAGGTTCAAAACTCTAGCCACGTCCATCCTTACATATTATAGATTTTCCAAGCTTTTTTTTTTTTTTTAACTCACAATTCATTTTAAACTTCTCCTTGAAATAAAGTGTCACATTAATTTCATCAAAGAAGAAATTTACTAGAACAACACTTATATTATATCCTTTACATTTTTACATGCCAAAATACTGATCCAGCATACAACACGACAAAATAAAATACGTATTTGAAAATATCCTTCGTGCAACCATCTCTACTCCTTAAACAGAACTGGACAATCTTTGGCAAAATGACCACTCTCATTACATTTAAAACACTACTCCGAGCCAGCAAGATATTTTCCAAAATGATTCCTTTTGCACCTTTGACACATAGGGCTCGACCCAGGATGAATGGTTCCAACCAAAGCAGCACCTGAGTTATTTCTTACACTCAGAGGAGCAGTGACTGTCTCTGTCATCGGTTGCTTGTCAGGCCTCTATTGCACTTCGTTGCCTAGTGGCCATTTAATTCTTTGATTCTTAAGCGAACCAGACGGAGGTTGCTAGTTCCAGTCGTTCTCTCCAAACCTCTTATTTGCCTCTTGTTGTCTTGCCGCAATTAACTCTACGTCATCGGCATCAAGTGCTCTAGCCACAATCTGCGCGTAGGGGATACCCCATATACTAGCAAGTCTAACTCCTCTTAAAATCTCCACTTTTAGTCATTGGACGAAATGTTGAACCGTATATCTATTATCAGCCACAAGATGTGAAGCAAATCTTAACAATGATTCGAATCTTCGTATGTATTCACATATGCTCCCCGTTTGCCGTAGTTCCATAAACTCTATAAATTTCTGATTTTGGACGGTAAAGCTGAAGTATTTCTCATTGAACAATTCCTTGAAATTCTCCCATGTGAGAGTTCAGACATTCAACGTAGTTTTTACAGAGTCCCACCAGAATTGTGCATCGTGGGTCGGAAAGTAAGTAGCACACTTCACCTTTTTAGTTTCTCGTATCTTAGCATATTCAAACATCTTCTCAAGAGAGCGTATCTATTCTTCCACTCCCGTGATATCAGAAATGTTGCCTTCAAAGTTAGAAGGTTTAAGTCGTTGAAACTTTTCCCAGTCAGCTTCCACAGGACCCATAACAACATGGTTGTTCCCATTCCCGTTACCGTTCTCTCTCTCCATAAACCGATCCATTACATCAACAATGCGATTAAGGGTCTCATCTCTCACATTCCAAGCACCAACATCCTCTTGCTCTGCTTGAATATTTTCATTTTCCCGACCACCAGGTACATTCCTTCCACCACGGTTGGCACATGCACGTCTCCTTCTTCCTCTCCTCTTGCCATAATATACTCTGATCACATGAGAAAACACTTAGAAAATAAAAGGAATAGTTCTAGTAACATACTTACAGTTGATGGAGAATTTCCACGTCGAAGCTTGTGCTGGTAGGCAGTATATAGAATCGGTTTTAAAACTCGGGCGCTCTGATACCAACTGTAATGACCCGGTTTTTATTGCCTTTTAAAAATAATGTAAATTTAAAACTTTTCTTTTTATAAAAGGAAAATACTTTGACGTTTTTATAAAAAGAAAAGTTTTAAATTTATAAGATTTTTAAAAGGCAATAGAAACAGGGTCGTTACAGAGGATGAGAAATTGGAAGGGAAAAAGAGGACAAGCTCTCTCAACTATTACATAAGTTCTCTCCCTTCCTTTCTCTCTGAAGTTTAAGGTAATAAAGTTGTCTTCATAATTTGTAGAAGTTATATAAAGTTCTAGTTGAAGATATGGAGGAAAGAGATAAAGATTGAAGATAATGGTAAAAATGGATGAATTATGATGTTTGATGTTTAATTGCTTAACATCTTGGAACTTTTGGGTAAACTCACTTAGGTATATTGTTAAGAGTATCTTAATAAAGTAATAGGTGGTGAATCTAGCTAAGTTTAGAAAAAAGTTATGGAAGTTTGAAGAAGATGAAACCTAGATGGAAACCCTAGATTATATGTTTGATAAATTACATAGCTGTTAATGATATTATTGGTTGTGAAGGTTGCTGATTTGAAGGAGTGATTACTGAAAAAGACATTTCAATTGTGGAATCACATTAACAACTCAAGGTAAGCAATGGATTTTAAGTTGTCTACCAAGGGCATGGCTACCAAAGGTTACCACCATTCAAGAAGCACAAGATTTAAAAGCCTTGCAGATGGAAAAGCTCATCGAATCTCTAATAATACATGAGATCACGATAGAGGCCAAAGAGAAAGAGGAGAAGAAGGAGAAAGAAGTCTCCAAAAGAAATGATATTACTCTCAAAGCCTCCTCAAGTACACAAGTGGATTTCAGGGAAGAGGATGAAGATGAATATATCAAATTCATAACCTAAAAGTTCAACAAATACCTTCAATGAAAGAAAGGAAAAGGGTAGATGACAATAGTTTGCTTTGGGTGCGGGAAATCCTAACACACCATAAGTAATTGTACCAAAGCAAAGAATAAATCAAAGGCCTTCAAGAAGAAAGCATTCAAGGCCACTTGGGACGATAGCGATGAGAGTTCCTCTTATGAGATAGAAGAAGTCTCCAATTTTTGCTTCATGGCCAAAGAGGAAAAGGTATACAACTCTTCTAGCGATTTAGATGATATTGATGATCATGATGATAATGAATTGCTAGATACTTTTAATGAGTTGTTTGATCAATACAATGTGCTTAAATGTAAGTTTATATTGTTGAAAAAGGAAAATGATGAAATTGTGAAAAACCATGCTTGTTCAAACTTTTGAATTAGTGATTTGACAAATGATGATGAATGGAATGTTTTTATCAAATCACTTGAGAGTGAAATTAGCACATTGAAAGTTAAAAATGATGGTTTAAATTATGTTGTGTTTAACTTCATAAATGAGAGCAAAAATTTAAATATGCTCCTAGGATAGCAAAAGGCTACATTTGACAAAGCCGAAATTGGCTATCAATCCTTTGCCAAGAAAAAGAATTATAATAATTTCTTTGTTGGCCCTACTACTTGTAATAGTTGCAATGGTATAGGACATAAATCATTTTGTTGTCCACTAAAATTACGTGATAAAAAGGTAAATTCTAAAATGGTTTGGGTTCCAAAAGGAACCATTCCTAAGTTAAAAATTTATACTTTGAATTTGAGATTGATTATATGCATATAGGATAATATTCTTTTGTCTTGAATTGAATTCTATTGGTTGCATATTCTTTTGATATCATTGGCTTAAATTCTTTCATTAATCATTCAATTGGTTTAATTCTTCAATTGACACTTTTTTTTTAAATTATGTCAATCCAACAATCGATATCTTAAATTATTTATATTGAATTCTTTTTGGTTGATAGACTTTAACATCCTTTTAGTTCCCCTTGAGTTGAATTTGAAGATTGAAATAGGGGGAGGAGAAGTTCTTAACTTGTAAAATTCTTTTGATCTAAAGTTTAAATGGTTCAATTATTACAATTGGTAAATTGAATTTATTTACGTAACATTAACTTGTTTTTCTCCCAACATTTGTTTCTCTAAGAGGGAGAAATATAATTGTTTTGTTTTGATGGTTAATCCTCAACTCTTATATATGCTTAGTGACAAAGGGGGAGAGTTAAGTTATTTGATTGAATTATATTGTGTTGATATTGAATCCTTTTTTATTATGACAAAGGGGGTGAGATTTATATAAGTTGTAAGAAGCACGAGTTGCATGAAATTAAAAGTAAGATATATTTCATAAACAAAGGGGGAGAGATCAAATTATGCGATACTATATGTACATAGTTAGATATAGAAACAAACAACTTATAATATGTTGTCATCACCAAAAAGAGGGAGATTGTTAGCCTAAGTGTCGTTGGGCTTATTTGTTTTGATGATGAATATGTTAATTGTAATTATAAGTTTTTTTTATTGTTTGAATATGCTTAATTGTTTTATTTTTATAATTATATTGATCTTCATTAGAAATACCCCTTAACAAGAGTATTTATAGGTTCTAATATGTTTACCTACGTCAATGCAACTTATAATATGATTATTGGGACTTAGAAACTTCAAGTAGTGCAAAATAATTGGAGGAGCTCGACTAAAACTGTTGGGTGGTCGCCCAAATTGCAGAAAAATAGAAGAGGCTGTTGACTGGTTTGGACGAGTAGATCAACCACAAATATTATAGAAAGCTTAAGAGTTCCAGACTGCTAGAGAGGTGGTCGACCGGTTACAAGGTGGTCAATCGGAAATGGATAGAGAGCTCGGGTTTTCATTGGTAAAAAAAACGGTAAAGTTGCTGCATATATGATTGACCTTAAAATGGACAGAGTCGTGCCAAGTTTCTGAAATGTGAACAGGCAATTGACTGACATGCTAAAGCAGTCGACCAGCCCATCTATACAATGAAATGGTTAGTTTCCAAGAGTCGAATGGCGCTCGACCGAAATGGAGGTGGTCGACAGGTTTTTTTGGTTCTATATATAGAGGACACTCCGAAGCTCAAATTAACCAAGAGAGAACCATATTGAAATGTTGTCAAAAATTCATATTTGTTTTTTCTCAACAAATTGAGTGTCAAACCTAACTCTGCATACTCCCAAACTTGAGATTTAATATTTGGCAGAGTTAGGTTCTTGGTTGTAATTTTTCTTTTTATTTTCATTGTACTTAAATCGAGGGTGACGCCCTGAGAATTAATCATTGTAAATGTTTGATTGACACTCGTGAAGTCAATCATCACTAACCAAGAAGGTTAGGTGATTAAGGATCTCCAAGTGAGAAATTTGGAGCGCAGACGTAGGCTAGAGTTGCCAAACCGCGTGAACAAACTCGATTTGCATTTTCTCTTCCCTAAACTTGTTTATAATTGTGATTGTTAGTTTATTTATTATTGTTAAATCACGTAAGGTTTAGAGACAAATATTTGACACAAAAAATTTTAGCACACTAATTCATCTCCCCCCTCATTCTATAGGCGTGCATCAGACCATCACTAAAGAGATTGGTTAAGACAACAATGAGTCATTGATTTCTAGAGATTGAATTCGTAATTTTATCGAAGAACTTCAAGGGTATGTCTCTATTTAAGTTTATTTTTGTTGTTTATTTCATATCTTTGGTTTTTCATCAACAATTGAGATTTTTGTTTAAAATAGAAAACTTTTAGGGGAACTTCAGATTTTGTATAGAATAAAGTTGGATTAAGATTTGATATGGTTTTGGATCATTGTAAGTCAAAAATTTTTAATTTTTTAACAATTTTCTTAAGTCTTAGTTTTTATCTCAAATTTGTGATTTATGGTCATGAAGTCTAATTGATGGATTATATCTTAAGATCTTTGCACGAAAACAAATTAATTTACCTTTGGAATCAATTTGTTATAGTTTAAAGTTGGAAATCATAAGTTATCTTGTTGACTGGTTTAGTCGACTAGACTATTTTGAAGGTCAGTTGGGATATATTTTATTGTCGTTTTTAAATATAAATTTTTATGGGATTGCTTCTATAAGATCCTCAAGTTGGTTCTCATTCCTGTTATGGGCTTCAACTAACTTTTTAAGAGCCTTGGAAACCTTTTGATGATGATATATAATGTTAGGTACCGAGAATTAACTCACTTATGGAGCTTCTTGGATTTTGAGCTTGTAACAGTGGTACACCCAGTTGAGGTAGGAGCTTATTTTTATGTTTGACATTACATAGTTTTTTTACAAAATTATTTTGAGACGTACTCTCATATTATATGACAAATTCTAACATGTCAAATTTTATGTTATATGTATATTTTCACTAAACATATTTTTATTGAGTATGCCCATGCATTTTACTGATCAACACGGTCGTGTGAACCACGTTTGATTGACTCATGAGGGGTCCTTTTTTTTTTTATGTACATTCAACTATTAGAGGATGTGTTTGTTTGTGAAATAAAGTAATGAGACACTTGAATATGTTGTGTTCCTGGGTACAAAACCCTAAAGCTTATTAGGGTTAGCTATGGCTCGCAATCGTTAAGTGTCATTATTATTCTTGTATATATCTACAATATAGTATGCCCAAAGTTTGTGAATTGCTCCATTTTCAGTGAGATTTTATTCAGTAGTTGCCTATTTTGCATGTGGACTACACTATAGTATAATGTTTTAGCTTTTTCCCTACTAAACATTTTGTACTCATATTTTTTTTATTCTATGGTTTCACTTGGCATGTTCTTTTTTTTTTTTTTTATTATGATTGCTTAGTGTAAAATTTCTACTGAGTTTAGTTAACTCACCATAACAACATCTCTTTCAAGTCATAATTAAGGAGATTTTCAACAACTAACACAAGATTAATTGGTGTCTTATTTATTTTGATTTGTTTCTAGAGATTGTTTCTTGGTGAGATCATAGATTAGTTGTTTCTTATTTTCAAACTCTTTGTTATTTATTTCCAGCACAGAATTTGATTATGGACTATTTACTATTGCACTATGATAATGTTATGGTCAGACCTTTGGATTAACTTAACTTTTTGGCCCTTGGCATGCTATTTTATTTTATTAGTCTTCTAGTGCGAATTCATTTTTAACATCATCAAGGGTCAAACAATTTGACTTTTTTGGGTCATAACGTTCCTTTTTTAAGTCTCGAGACCCAATTGGGTCCTAATACTATTACAGGTTGAATCGTTTCCCATTTTGTCATTGTTCTATTTTAGGTCATGACATGATTTATCATTCATGTATGTGGGAGTCATGCATTTGAAATGTTCACGTGTGTATGAGTGTATATATTTGATAAGTTCATTTATTAAATAATTCATGTATTATTTTAGATATGTACTTAGGAGTCCTATAAATATGTATGTCACTGTTCACGAAAGTTGTTTCCTATCGAGAAAATCACTAAAATGTGTACCAAAGTATCAAAAAGCAAGATCCAAGTGATAGGTACTAAGGAACAAACCTGTATCCTTTAGGGGTTGAGTTTTGGACATTAGTGTTGAGGAACCCAGATCTGTTGAGGTATCGATGGTAAGTGATTTCTCAGGTAAGAATTGAAAGTTTTAATTTTTGTTCTTCTAATTGATTCTACAAATTGCTCACTATCTTGATTGGTTATGGATTTTAGGTCAAGAATTGATGTTATTGAACAATGCTAATGGAGAGAAATTGGTTCTTTAGGGTTGGAAGATTAGCATTGGCTTTGGGAAGCAGATTCTGGTGGAAGTTTTGGGGATAACCTTTCATTTCCCTAGGGTAAGGTATGCGAAATTAGAAATTTTGGGGAAACTTCTATTGTGGGTTGTGTTGGCAAATGATAATGCTTATCGTGGTTAATTTGTTTGAGTTATAGGAAGTTGTTGTGGAGAGGAGAACAAAGAGTCAGGAGGTGATACCTTCTCCATTTGTTGGCCAACCTACGATAGTATACTCTGTCGTAGGGAAAGATTGATGGTGGCTGCGGCCTGGAGAGTTCAAAGCCGTGACCCACTCTATTCTAGTCTGCGGACCAGAATGACTCTGGTTCGTTGGCTAGAACTGTTTGGGTTGTGGCCCACTCAGTCGGGGACAGAACTGTTTGGCTCAAACCCATTCCTTTTTTGTTACATTATTTTTTGCCATATTTTTCTTGGGCTTGGGCTTGGGTTTAACCTGTTTTGGGATGAATTTAAAATATAATTTAAAATTTTGACCCAATCGTTTTAGAATCGCTCTGGGGTCATTATAAATTTTATTGGCTGGGTTGCACCTCCGACCTTGGGGTATATTCGTTTCCATTAAAATTTAAATAATAAGTTTTCTACCGTTGGGCTTTGATATTGGTAGGCTCAATTTCGAAGTAGGAGTTATTTTATATTTAACTCATTTAAATTCCTAAAATGTAAGTAATAAGTTAAATTAAGAATGTTAATTTTTAATATTCATTTCAGTTACATTTTTCGTGCATTTATTTACTTTTAATGTTAAAATGGGCAATAAAATAGCTACATGAGTCGTGTCCTTGGGTTTCGAATCCATAAACCTTATCAGGGTTTGTTTTGTTGTTTATAACTGCCTGAGTGTCGTTGTTATTTAAATTTCGTTATTCAATTTATGGTTGTCATTATTTCTTCACATACTGATCTGCTTAAAATATATAATTGAAATGTCTGCATAATTCATATGGTAAAAATGTTGAATATTAAATTAAATATCTACTGAGTTGTTTGACTCACCCTTTATTCATTTTTATTTTTTCAGGAAATAATCAAATAAATCCCCAATTGCTACCACACGAGTCGAAATTGGAAGTTTTCTCTGTTTAGATTATTCTAACTTCTTTTAGAGAGACTTAGAATATTTTATGAAGGTTCATACCCTGAATTTTATTTTTAAGTTATTTTTGCCTGGTTAGAATTTGTTAATTTGCATTATATTATTATCACTTCTGGATCTTTATTTTGGGTCTGGTCTGTAACGTGAATGTTTAGGTCTTCCACTGCCATCTATGGATTTAAGTGAGGGTCGGACGATTCGGTCCATTTCGAACCATGTCGTTTCCTATTCTGCCTTGGGTCCCCTTTGGGACGTGATAGAAATTTTGGTATCAGGGTATGGTTCGATTAATCTTGGGAGCAAACAATTGAGAAATTAATAGTGAGAAAATTTGGTTGTTCGATTGCTGTGTATAAGATGGTTCAAATGTCTAGTAAAATTTTCGATGGAGTTAGGGTGATAATAGGAAGACATCTTGGGGTCGTCCACATTGGGATGATAATATTTCTCAATATATATAGTATGAAACTAAGTTGGAAGCAGTAGAGTGTGTGATTCATAAATGGTTGGAAGAATTCTTTATGGTGAAATGAGTCTATGAACTCTTCTTGGTTGTGTGTGGGACTATGAAGGTTGAACTCAAGAAATCTATATTAAGAATTAACCCAAAGTTTAAATTTCTTTATGGAAATCTAAAATATGTCTCGTCTTATTTGGAATTTATTAGTTCAAAATTCGGGCTATCCATTGGTAAACTCAAATTGGTGATGAATTATAATTGTTTCTTTGGATTAGAAACTACAAGTAGAGGTTTTTGAATAGATCTTATTTTGAGTATTTCGACATTAGTGTCAATTTCGGTATAAGTTGTTGGGAATATTAGGTCTGAGGTCTAGAGTCATTCAAGTGGGTCTTTCTTGAGGAATGACTACAACAGAAGTTCATTTGATTGAAGCTTATTTTGAAATGGTTAGGATTTGCTAAAGAATTTAAAAGTCATTATTATGTTCATGGAATACATGATTTGTTTTGCTATAATTCATATTCAGGGAATGATGAAAATCTTTGGGAATTAACTACTGAATGAAGGTATAAGATTGATAGGAATTGGGACAATGTTCAGTGTGTGATGTGATAAAGATGGATCATAATTTGGATTAAAGCAAACTTTTAATTTTTGAGGTATAACATCTAGTTGTGGATTTCAAATATTGTATTAGAGTCTTTGATTACGACTAATGGAGTTTTATGACTAAAAAAACACTTCAGGAGCAAGATTACCCTTAGACTTACAAGCTCAGTTCTATTATTTAGGTTTGGGTATTATTAAATATGTGGAGCAATTTTTTGTTAAATATTTGAGAGGGGAAATAAATAATAGGCATAGAGTGATGCAGTCAGAGGTGGATGCAAAGAATGAGTTGAAGACAAGCTTTTGGAACATGTTATGTAGTGGAGGTTAAATGTTTATAACCAGAGTAGGCATTGTGCCATCAATAGTATAGTTACTCCCTTCCAATCTATTAAATGAGTGTGGTGAAATGTTATAATGTAACAGATGTAGATTTCGTATTGTTAAGCTCTTTTGAAAATAGTGATAGAATATTTTGACATTACCTCATTTTTGGGTGATCGTTAAATAACCAGAGTGCAATATTCCATGTTTGGCAGCTATCGAATGTTATGGTTAGTAGACGCTAGTTGTCAGCAGATTAGATAAATCATGGAGTGAATCAGCTTGGTGTGATCTTGTGTATGAACTACTAGGTGAGAATTAAACTAAAAGAAATTTTCAAATAAAGTATGGAAGTTAACCTTACGGAGACATTACCTTATGGACTTGTTTTAGTCGGTATATGTGATTGGAGCATTGTGGGGGTATGTTTTATGTTGTTAGCGGTGACTAAGTGAGAGTCAGACAGGGTTTGAGTTTTCAATTGTGATCGTGGATTGTAATGGTAATCTTGGGTTACCACCGACCGAGAGATTCTATGTTGATCTAATTTCTAATATTGCTACAATTCTTGTATTTCATACAATATAACCCTAATTGAGTTGAGTGAACTTTGTATACAACAAAGAGATTTATTGTGTTAGGATGTTCTGTTCATGATAATGTATTGCGGTATAGCGCATCATTGTTATTTAATGAAAAGGCAAGATAGTTAGTTCAATTAATTATTGACTATTTGGTGTTGGATCTGTAACAAACCACGATTAGTGTCTGCCCCGTGGGTTGATGGGTTTTGATCAGCTGAGTAGATTACAATATTTTCCAAGATTGAATTATGACTTAACTATTATTAGTTAGAAGGCTTGTGAGTGGAATTTTCTTAAAATAATCTTTTGGACATGTGTACATTTAATTTTTATGGGTCTCTTATTTGGTTTGACCGATACCCAGTTATTTTATGAATTTGAATAGTTGAGTTTTAGATCTTGTTTAAATTAGTTCATTGTCGACCTTATTAGTGGTATATCTGTTTATTTTAAAACTTGTTACGAGATATTGAGGCATGTGAGAGTTCTATTTTTGAATTTGTAAGGTCGTCAGTGGTACACTTAAAGAGTGCAATGAAACCTTTGGATGACAAAAGTAAAGCAGTGGACATGTTTATTTTTGGGATGGTATCACATTGAATCTAATTAAAATTTTGGTTATTTAGAATTAGTGCCACTAAGGAAGGTTATTTGGTCCAGAGTTTGATAAGTCAGCTTATTGACATTGTTGGGTTTAGAGAATATTAAATTATTGAGATGAAATGTGTCTTTCAATTCTTAATGAGCTGAGATCTAATTCCTTGTCAAATTATTTTTGGATATGTTGATGAGAATTTACCAAATGTCATATAGACAAATGCATCAAGTGGTAGAGTTGGATGTATGTTAGATAAAGTTAAGCCTTATGTGCTTACGAAGTTAGAGTTTCGTCAGTTATGATATGATGTTGTTGGTGATCTATTACAAGTTAATGTATAGACAAAAATTGGAAGTTATCAAAAGATGAAACTTCAAATAGTATACTTGTAGGCTATTATAATGGAAATGTTTATGAGATGACGTCCTTTAAAATTTATGTTGTTTCTTAGGGTTGGAAATTGAAGGAAACTTTAGTTAGTAAGTGATTATCATATGTCATATTAGCTGGAAGATGTTACCGTCATGTACTTAACACTAGGGTTGTGAAGACTGGTAAAGAAATTTTATTTTTAAGTAAGGAAAATTAATTTCTTTAGAAACCTTCCCCTGTTTCACGGTAACGTTGGACTTCTCCTTCCCCATATCTCCCCCTTTCCAGCAATAGCCGAATCCATTTCTTTTTCTTCCCTGGCAATATTGTGCTTGAACTCTTCGTCCTCCTCCTCTCGGCCAAGAATTAATTATGCAAATCTTCAAAATTTCTTTCCAAGCCTTTTCTCTCGACAACCAAATCTTTCTGCACTCTACATATCAGAGTGAGGACTTGTGACGACCATCGTCAAAATAAGTTCGACTCTTCACTTTGTAATTCTCAATTTTTGAATTGAAGTTCTAATTTTGGTACGTCTCTCTATTGGAGGGGATTTGCGCAATTTCTGACAAAGAAAAAGAGTTGAATTTTTTGGTCAATCGGGGGATTCCTATAGTCGGGAGCTGTGAACTTAAAGGTATAAAAATCAAAATTTTCCTTTTGATTTTCACTTCTGCTTACTGGTGTTGGTCTGGAAATTTAGATATGGATTTTACCTGTTAATTTTGTCTCTGGTTGGGAATCATGGAATATTAATTTCCCTTTTGCTCTGTCGATAAATCTGTTGAACAACATAGCTTTTGCGTCATTGACCGAAGAAAGGAATCACGATTGTTGTGGCTGTGACGCGGTGTAGGGTCTCCCCACCTTTAGCCAATCAAGTAGCAGGCTGAGATAGGGAGTCTCGGCTAGTGGTGCCATTGTTGGCGTCATGGATGAACGTGGACAATTTTTCCGCATCAAAGGGGCGTGACTCTCTTTGCGAGAAGTTGGGCTTGGTGGACTACAGGCCTTTAAGGCCATAGATTGGGCCTACGGTCTGGGCCTAAGGCCTTGACCTAGCTGACAACGAGTCCAACTTAGTTTTGGGCCCATTCTGGGCCAGTTTGGGGCCTTTTATAAATCTATTGTCGGGGCAAAATCTTGGGTAATTTAATCCAATTAATTTTTGGATTAGCTTTAAATAATAATTGTACAATACAATGCATAAAAAATTGACACAAAAATTAATTCCTTATTTTTAGAAACGTACCCATTATTAAATTAAAAATTTGTGGGCCATCGGATATGAACTATTTGGATATTGAGCTCTGGTCAGTGTAAGCAAACTTCAAGGTAGATATTTATTTTATACAGTGCATTGCATAATTTTTTTTTATAAAATGAATATTTTGAGATTTATCTCATATTAAAATGATGAGTCCATTTCATGGCCGTCAGATTTTTATATTATATTATATTTTCATTGTACACGTTTAAATTTAACATACATATTATATTTCTAGATCAACTCAGTCGTGTGAACTGAGTTTGATCGACCCGATTTGGGGTATTTTTTATTTTACACACATTCAATGTGTTAGAATGTGTTTGTTGTTGTTAAAATGGGTAATAGGATAGTTGTATATGTTGTGTCCTTGGATTTCGAATCCTTAAATCTAATCAAGGTAATTATTTGACTTTTGCGATTTTCGAGCATCGCTTTTATTCAGTTATATGTCTATGACATGGTATAAACACATGCCATGTTGTACACATTTTTCTAAAAGGAATTTTTAAAACATGAGTTTTAAATTCATGTATGCTTAAACATCATTTTAATTAAAATTGACTAATGTAATCCCTATTAAGTTTAGTCAACTCACCCTAATGACATATTTAAGAATTAAATCAACTGAATTTCTAGATACCAAGTAAGGATTAGACCCGACAAAGTTTATTTAATTTTCTTAGTTTTAATAATTTTCATTTTTTTTTATTTCTGCATAGTTATTTCATTTTGGATTATATTACTATGCTATCGGATATCACTATTGGATCTGTTAAGCCCAAGTTATCATGGTCTGGCCATTAATTAATATTTTAAGTCTTCTGCTACAATTAAATAAATCTAAAGTGATAATGGTTCGGGTGATTCGGCTCTTTGGGCCATGTCGTTCCTCATTCTGTCTTGGGTCCTTTGCGAGTCGTGACAAGGGTGACCAGTGTCCTTTTGTGGTATACAAGAAAACACAAGAGTTATATGATGAGCTTTAGGAGTAATTTGATTCAAAGTAGGAACTTGCTACTATGCTTGCAAATATATGTGGTGTTGGTGCTAAGGAATTTTAATTATTTAATAATGGTAGTGATATCTAGTGAGTTGAATTTGACGCAAACTGTTTTAGGATCCTAGATCATTAAATCAAGATTTCATATTTTCCCTGGTTTGTGTCGAGATGTTTCATGTTTTGAAATTTCAGTGTCGTCGAGCTAATGAGTAGATTTTGATATAATGAGTTGTTGTGAACTAAGCATTTAGACGTGTTGGGTTATCTCTCTTATGTAAACAAGCATTAAAATGATATAGCCACTATAATTGACGTATTGGCTCACTAACTCGCACAAGTTAACTCGTTGGGAATGGATCAGTTTTTGTTGGAGTTGAGCAAACTTGGTATTGGAAATGTCATCTGTTACTCATGCTTAAACATTGTGGTGACTGTTAAGTATTTGAAGTTACATTTCAATTCTTATTAACTATAACGAGAGAATTGGACTTTTATTTTAGATTTGATTGCAATGCAATATCTACATCTGAGTGTTTAGGCGAAGTGTAAGTTTCAAATTCTTACTAATGTTGATCTTGTATTTCGAAGCTTGGTGATTGTTGGATGGATAACTTTGATAATTGATTTTGTTGTACGAGGCCATATTTGAGAATCAATTGGGTAAGTTTGAATAGTTAAAGAACAACTATGTACAGTTCAGGATTTGCAATAATGTTATGTAGGATTCTACAAGAGGAAGGGAAAATTTAAAGCCGATGACCTTTCATTTTTTTTAAAGGTGCGACATTATCGTGGTATAAGTCTATTTAGTGTAAAAGAAAAGTTAGCAGCAATATATATTGGTTATTCTTGAATTATTGAGCGGATTGGTTTAGTGGTTTGTCCATTGGATTTATCGCCATAGTTAAATTATGTTCGCAATGTCTTTCATGTCTTTATGTTAAGAAAGTAAAATTCGGACCCTGCACATGTTAATTCGTGGATTGAAAAACCTATTCATAGAGATGTATTTCATATGGGAAGGAACTTGAGAAATAATAGGTATCGATGTATGGGTTTTTCGTCATCGTGAGATACCGTTAGTTCAAGTATAATGGAAAATTCATAATGAAAGAGAAGCTACATAGGAAATTGAATCAGAAATGATGATGAAATATCCTCACTTATTTAATGGTATGATTGAGGTTGTCCTCAATTTCGGGGACGAAATTCTTTAAGTGGAGAAGAATGTTCCATCTGGTGCATAGTTTGTTTAAAAAATATATTTTAAAAAAAATCCCCCGAAGGGGGTTGTTGCCAATTTTGGTGGAAGTATTGGGGATAACCTTTCATTTCCCTTGGGTAAGATATGAGAAATTAGAAATTTTGTGGAAACTTCTGTTGTGGGCTGTCTTGGCAAATTATAATGATTCCCGTGGTTGATTGCTTTGAGTTATAGGAAGTTGTTGTGGAGAGGGGAACAAAGAGTCGAGAGGTGACTCCCGATACCTTCTCAACGTGGGCCAGAACTATTTGGGTTGTGACCCATTTAGTTTAGGCCATAACAATTGGGCTCCAGCCCATTCCTTTTTTGCTAAATTATTTTTGGCCATATTTTTCTTTGTCTTGGGCCCAACCTGTTTTGAGCCAAATTTAAAATGTAATCCAAAATTTTGACCCGATCATTGTAGAATCACTTTGGGGTCGTTAAAAATTTTATTGGCTGGGTTGAGCCTCCGACCTTGAGATATATTCGTTCGCATAAAAATTTAAATAATAAGTTTTAAATTCAAATCCTAATTTTTAGTAAAATTATTGTGATTAGGTTCCAAGACTTAGAAAACTTGCGGATTTTTCTGCCATTGAATTTCATTGGGCTTTGGTATTGGTAGACCAAATTTCAAGGTAAGGGTTATTTTATATTTAACGCATTTAAATTCTTAAAATGTAAATAATAATTTAAATTAAGCATGTTAATTTTTAATATTCATTTCAGTTGTATTCTTCATTGCATTTATTTACTTTTAATGTTAAAATGGGTAATAAGACAACTATATCAGCTGTGTCATTGAGTTTTAAATCCTTAAACTTGATCAGGGTCTGTTTGACTATTTGTGATGACCTGAGTATCGCCGTTATTTAAATTTTGTTATTCAATTTATGGTTGTCATTATTTATTCACATATTGATCTGCTTAATATATAATACTCGCATAATTCATATGATAAAAATGTTGAATATAAAATTAAATATCCACTGAGTAGTTTGACTAACCCTTTATTCATTTTTCTTTTTCAGGAAATAATGAAATAAATCTCTAATTGCTGCTACAAGAGTAGAAATTGAAAGTTTTCCTTATTTATATTATTTTATTTTCTTTTAGAGAGACTTAGAATATTTTAGAGAAGTTTGTACCCTAAATTTTATTTAAAATTATTTTTATCTTGTTAGAATTTTTTAATTTGTATTATAATATTGTTACTTCTAGACTTTTATTATGGGTTTGGTTAATAACGTGAATGTTTATGTAACGTCTCTCGGTGCTCCCAGTAAAATATTGTCCGCTTTGGGCCGAAGCCCGCACGGTTTTGTTCTTGGGGTTTGCCCAAAACGCGTTGTACTAGGTAGGAAGGGGCTCCATGCTTATATATCATGCATTTTCTACTCTCCCAAGCGATGTGGGATTGTGCCCCCCTGATATGGGCGGGACCCACAACTGGGCCTTTCCTGGTCTTCACAAGGCGGGATGCCACAATCTCCCCCCCTTGGGGACTTGACGTCATCGTCGGGCACACTTCTGGTTGGGATTTCGCTCTGATACCATTTGTAACATCTCCCCGTGCTCCCAGTACAATATTGTCCGCTTTGGGCCGAAGTCCACACGGTTTTGTTCTTGGAGTTAGCCCAAAACGGGTTGTACTAGATAGGAAGGGGCTCCATGCTTATATACCATGCATTTTCACTCTCCCAAGTAATGTGAGATTGTGCTCCCTTGATATGGGCCGGACCCACAACTGAGCCTTTCCTGACCTTCACAGAGCGAAATGCTACAGTTTAAGTCTTTCGCTGCTATCTATGAATTTAAGAGAGGGTCGGATGATTCGCTTCGTTTCGAATCGAATCGTTTCTTTTTTTTGTCTCGGTTCTCCTTTGAGATGTGATAGAAGAGACAAAAACCAAATCTATAGGAACATTTTATCATTCTTTTCCTACACTACTTTTTTTTACCTCTAAACATTTCTATTTTTGTACTCCACCGTCTTTTGTTGATATGAAATAGAAGAAAAAAAAGTCATAAATATCGAAGGCATAATATATTGAGAAAAGACTTCCATTAAAAAAACTTTGGCGTAATAAAAAGTTTATTATTTGACAAGCATTAATAAATTACTCAAAGGAAAACACAACTCAATCAATAATTGCGGGATACTATACAAAAATTAGCAGTGGAATGGGCCAGAAAAAGGAAAAGGGGAAAGCAAAGCCAAACGTGGTTGTCCACTGCGTAAAATTACAGTTGAGAGATGTCAAGTAAAGTATTGCAATTGTGGTGGATGCACTGACGCTTAAACGACACGTTTTTAACCTTAGCCTCTGATTTGGAATGGAATAGCATATGTTAATCTATCACGTTTATGGTTTTTCTTTTCTTTGTTTGGAATAAAGAACTGATCATGTATGTCCATCATGACAATTTGACAGGATGCTTGGTGATTTCGATGATAATACGTTACGTTCGGAGTGATTTGATGTTTATTTGTTCACAAAATAATTACAACAAGTTATAAATACTAAAAAGTAAATGACATGTTGACAACGTATCAAAATTTAGAACCTCTTTAAATTTTATTTTCTTCAATCCAAACATATAAAATTTAAATAAATGAATTTAAGAAATACAAGTACTTATAATATTTTTGCGCTGAAAGTAAAATATAAACTTTTTTGTACATCAAGAACTAGCATTCTTTTATTATTCATGGGCACAACTTTAACCTAAAAAAATATTTGGTTCTGTCCCCTTGACGGTCAAAAGTTCATTACTTTTCAAGATTTCTATGATTTTAGCATATTATTTTAATATTTATGGGACAAGTAATTATAGCTCACTGCAGTTTGACAGTAAAGAAATTATTATTGGCTCTTGATCTAGCCCTCCTATTTAGATAACTTCATTCATATATATATATATATATATATATATAGGAAAAAAAAGGTAAATCAACCACCTTAATTTAAGGTCAATGATAAATTAACCACTGTGGTATATTTTTTAACAAGTTAACCACTTACGCATGGTAAAATAATAAATCCACCATCGCTGTCCCCTAAACAACTGACGAGCCACGCCATTTTATGCCTGGACGCTATCCCACCCCAATCATTTTCCCTTTTATAAAAGGAAAATGAAAATTAGGGCTCATTCATCTCCTACCCCCTACCCGACCCTCTGCTCTCTCTCTCCCTCCCAATCGGCTCTCCCACTTTCCCCCAATCGGCCACGAGTCCGACTACCGCAAGGCGATGACCACCCGAGGACGACTACCGCACGACGACGAGGAGCACGCGAGGCCGACCACCAAACGGCGACGACCACGAGATGCCAACCACCGAACGGCGACGACCACGCGATGCCAACCACCGAACGGCCTATCTCTTGGATCTCGCCTTTCTTTGATAGCGTGTTAGTTTCCTGTGGTAGATCCTGCACTGCATCTATTTTTTGTGGTAATTTCCTTGTTATTTTGTTTGTTAGTTAAATTGGGTTTGTTAGTTATTTTTAGTTTTGTTAAAAACAAAATATCAGATTGGGTTTGTTTGCTGGAAAATGCAATTCTAATGGATAATGGTACGAAGAAACTCGATACACTAGTTCCAATTATGAAACTGCTTGTACCATTGGCTAAAGCTAAATTGTGTTTGTTGATTTATGAAACTGCACTCTGTCTATTTTTTGGTGGTTTGTTGATTTAGGATGTTTTATTATTCACAATTTTTTGTTTGATTGTATTTTTTATTATACTGCAAGTTGTTGGCAAATTACTCTCAACGATTAGCATAGAATCTCGGCCTAAGAAATTGAAGTCAAAGCATCGGAAGGCAACGGTGGAGGCCGTTGAACCCGTTCAAACTGCGGAAGTGCCATATGTCCAACCCGCGACAGCGGTGGAAGACGAAGAAACCGCCGATCTTGAAGAAGAATTATTCTGGAACGCTAATTGCAAAACACGACATTTAGAAGATATACAACATCGTAGAATTATTGTGTCCAAAATAGTAGATTTGGACTCTTTCGCAGAAATGGGAATTGATCGTATGCTTGAAGCTGCTGGATTAGCGGGTTGTGCAAGTTGAGGGGCAGTTACTGCGAGAGAGTTATAAGATTGTTTTACGCAAATTTGCGAATATCCACTAAACCATTAGAGGTGCGGACGTACGTTTTTAGAAGAGAGTTGAGTTTCACTTCCAACGATGTAAACATGATGCTTGGATGTGTACTGGATGAGCCAAGCGAGGAATATTATCATATGGCTCGGGTGCCACCATTTGTAAAACAAGGAGGTGGGTTAGCGGTGCTTATATTGTTGCACCATGATCCCGAGGTTGTCGAGTACAGCAAGCCAAAGGGAAAGGAGTTGAATGCCTTCGTTTGATTGATCCACTTGATCATGACGTACACCATTTTGCCTCGAAATGGGCATCGCGACCTTGTTACCAGCATGGATCTCTATATGCTGGAGAAGGTGTTTACGGGAAAAAAGGAGGACATTGGATATATAATCGTGAGCCACATGCAAGAGGTGCTCAACAACTCGGCGAAGTCCCTACCTCACAACTGGCTAATCCAGAGGATCGTTGAGCAGTTTGGGGTCCCCATCTAGGAGAACGAGCCAAGAATTGAAATGTCGGTCAATGACATGTACAACAATTCATTATTGGACCAAATGGGTATCACCCAAATAGGAGGTGAATGGTTCCACAAGGGGAAGAAGGGAGCAACACATGCACCCAGCTCAGAGCTTCGCATTCAGTCCCTTCGCATGCACTGCCGCCTCCTCCTCAGTCATCTCACTTTAGTTCAATACCTGATGAGACGCTCAACTGGATGAGCAAGATGGAGGAGCTCCATAATATGTCCATGACCCAAATGCGAGTGATGGCAGACCAGATACAAATGCAACAAGGCCAAATACAAGAAGCGGCCAAGCTCGCAGAAGAGAGGTGGGGTATAGAGCAACAGTGGCATGTGCAAGCACAACAATGGCATGTGCAAGTAGCGGAGTGGCATCGTGAGATGGTGGCAACACTTAAGCAAGGGGAGAGGTGATCAACCCATTCAGGAAGTGCGTCATCCTCCTCGGATGCACCAGATGCGACATTCCAATTGTAAGTTAATTTTGTTGAACGTGAATTCCAATTTTTACTTTATTTGTCTTTCATGTACTGATGTGTTGTTAATTTGCAGCGTACCTGTCGGAAGCCGCTTACAAACTCCTCCAGCCGTGCCTCTCAAGCCGCTGCCTCTTAAAATTGTGCGCCTGGTACGTCTTTCATTTCGGTATATATGTGTGTTCATTCATAGTTACGCTGACTGTTTGTTGCAGGCTCATGATTTGATGAGTAAGTCCCAAGACTATGTCCGGGCAAATACTCGAAAGAACTTGGAGACATGAGCAATTCTTGCAGGAAAGCTAACCGACAATACATACCTCATCACTGAACTCATCTTCCCATATCAGAAAGGAACGCCAGATACAGTGAGAGGCCTTTTTTGGGTGTTAGTGTATAAGATTTTATCTTAGCACTCATCCAAACTTATATGCAGTGCTATACGATGGCAGAAGCAGACACAGAAGTTTTCCATTATCAACGGCAACACGATCTACTCACACTTGGATGGATTCACGTAAGTAATCATGTCGTTTCTCCAAGTTGGTGTTAATGTTTACTGAGATCATATAATGTGTTGTTCACATTGTAGTCACACCCGAAACATGAGTGTTTTATGTTGTCCGTTGATCTGCACATGCAAATCGCTTACCAAACATTGTTGCGGGAATCAATCTCCATTATCGTAGCTCCCATTGACAAACAACAGTATGTAGTTTTCCTAGTGTAAATTCTTAATTTTGCTTTCCACATAATTGCTCGGCACTTGTTCCCTTTGCATTACAGGCCGTTCGGCGTCTTTCGGTGTACCCCTGAGGGGATGAGGGTGATATCAGAGTGCCACATTAAGGAACAATTCCACCTGCACGAACCTCCAACCTTTCAGTATGAGGGTCCGTTGTTCGCCAGAGCTGAGAAAGTAGCCTTTGACATGAACTTGTCGTTTCTGGTCACGGATTTGCGCCGAAAACAACCCAGGAAGAAGAATGTGTAGTTTAGTTCATTTTGTGTACTTGTACGTTAAAATGTATGTCAAGTTGTCAATGATATGTTGGGAGGTTAGGTGTAGTTTACATTTAGTGGATGAATGAGATGTTTGGATGATA
>CM039473.1:9127056-9184965 GCA_022433065.1 Begonia loranthoides
TATATATATATATATATATATATATATATATATATATATATATATATTGTCTTTTCAAAGTCTTAATGAATAGGAAGGATGTCTATTTGAAATCACAGTAGACTTAGTGATGTCATTCGAAAAAAGCACGTAGACAAAGAATAATGTATAAAGCACAGATAAAAAATAAAGTACGGATAAAAAAGGTGAAGAAAACATCACCATTTTTTGTGGAGAAGAACTAAGAAAGGAAGTCCAAAAATCATGATCTAAAAACATTGGACTTGTTAAGTATTAAAAAGAAGTTAAAAGAGAAGGTTTAAGTCAAAGAAAGCAAAGGGATCACTTTTCCAAAAAACCTGAAGGGCCACTTGCAGTGCGCACATTCAGACAGCGTGCACAATCTGCGCGCCCACTCAATTGCCCAGCCAGCATAGTGCGCCCCAGCGTGCGGCCCATCAGCGCATTAGTTCAGACAGGGTGCACGAACCAGTCCATCGCAATCGTTTTGACAACATCGCATATTCCTTGCGGGCCAACCCGCCCTAACATCCACTCTCCCGCACATTAGATCCAACATCCTGCCCGTCAACGCGTGCATCCTGTGAATCCCGCACCCATGTCCAAATGCCAGGCATGCCTCATCCAAGGCCATTGGCCTACAATCCATTCCCAACGCCCCTCATTCATTCGATGCCCAACTCTAGCGTCCCGACAGTGCTCGCATTTGCCGCAGCCCAATCGTCCAGCACCCATCATGCCGCACCGCCCAACGGCCAGCCTTCCTATGCACACAACGCAAACTACGCTACTCGAGTTCTCCCATCTGCGCACCTTCTTCTGACAACGTCGGCCCATCATCTCCAGCGCAACCCATTCGCGCCCGTCTTGTCCGAAGCCCACTGATACCCATCTGTGCAGTGCCAGTCTATTCTTTCTGCCAAACGCGCCTCACGGCCCACCACCATTCAACCCCTAGCAAGCTAGTCCAACGACCCATTTTGCCTAGTGACTAACCAGCGCACCTGCAGCCCATGCCCACCCTGTCTAGCAGCCCATCTGTGCACACCAGCTGCCATTTCACCTATTGCGCCTAGTAGCCCACCAATTGCACCCAACAGCCCACCTTGCGTGCCCATCAACCATCTTGCGCACCCACCATCACACTTTGTGCGCCCATTGTCTAGTTCGCGCGCACCCATGTTATTTTAGATAGTTTTTTCTTTAGTTTAAGTTATTTTAAATTTTATTTAAATTACTTTATCTTAAATTAGATCTAATTTTGTTAGGATTGGTGTTAGGTTATAAAACCACCTTAGTGCTAACAATTTAGGAGGTTGTTGCCCATTTATGAAAAAAGGCTTTTAAGCTTGTGAGAGAGTACTCTTGAGTTCTTTGGGAAGAACTTGATATTTTTCAAGCATGGCTTGGAAGATCGAAACTTTGATAGTTTTGGTTCAACTAACAAGTTTAGTTAGGGTCAAACTTCTCATCTAGTAACAAAGTTCCGCCCCAACCTTGATTTGTGAGACGACTTGTTGTTTTTCCGCATATATTGTTGGTCTACAGTTCGTATACCCTAGGTTCCTATCACTTAGTATGCGTTGCTATATAATACCAATGAATTCTGTAAACTGATGCTCAAACCTCTCTTCTTTTGTTGCCAACTTCCATTAGAGGACTGCTTTTTTCTGAGAGAGAAGTCGAGGCAAATTCATTACCAATGGGTTCAAAAAAGCCTTATTTTGCTGTAATTTTGATACAAACATCATTCGCTGGCATGAGTTTGCTCTCTAAAGCTGCCTTTGATGGAGGCATGAGTCCTTTTGTTTTTCTCTTCTACAGACAAGCCATTGGAACCCTTTTCTTAGTCCCTCTCTCTTTGTACTGTGAAAGGCAATTTTAACAATCCTACATTTCATTTTCTTGTTTTTTTTTTTAATATTTCATTTTGATTTTTAATTTGGTGAATTTCACTTAGGGTTTACAGAAAATCTCGACCACCACTTAGTTTTGTGTCGTACTGCAAAATATTCATGCTTGCATTTCTTGGGTATGGATTGTCCTGGCTATTTTCTCTACCGATGATCCTTCTATTTTCTATGTGATTTACTGTATTTTCTTTGATATATAAGGATAACCATTGGATTGAATGCCTATGGAGTTGGTGTAAATTTGACTTCTGCAACTTTGGGTGCTGCCGCCTTTAATTGTCTTCCTGTTACTACCTTCTTCTTCGCTCTTTTCCTTGGGTATTCCTTCGATTCTCTTTAAATATCAGCAATGAATCAGTAGCAACTCTGCGTGATTTAATTTACAATATGATTAATGATCGAAGTTTTTCATATCATAATGTCTGACGAAAAACTCTATGAGTTTGTGTTTGAAGGTGGAATTACATTAAATTCATCAGTATATCTCCATTTTTTGACGAGTTTTATTAACAGATTGGAGAAGGTGAGCGTAAGGAAGGCATCAGGAGCGGCAAAAATGGGGGGAATCGTCTTGTGCATTACAGGTGTGGCGATCCTGACTTTTTACAAGGGCCCTCATTTGAAACCGTTCTTTCACAATCAGCTTCGTCGTCATCATTCCCAATCTTCATTTTTTTCTTCTTCTTCTTCTTCTAACCTAAAATGGATCATCGGTTGTTTTCTTCTGGTTATCTCCAGTGTTTCTTGGGGGCTATGGCTTGTTCTTCAGGTAAATACCCTTTTGTCAGATTAAGAGCAAACTGTTATTTACAATTTCTTTGACTGCTTTCGATTAATTTTGTTAATGTTTCTGTTGACCTAAAAATAGGCACAGTTTCTGAAAGCATATCCATCTCCGCTGTCTTTCACTTCTCTGCAAATAATTTCGAGCACAGTTCAATCATTTTTCGTCGCCATTACGTTTGAACGAGACCCAGCTCAGTGGAAATTGGGTTTCAATATCAGATTGCTCTCTGTGGCATACTGTGTAAGCAAAAAGATAATATTATTGGTTGATTTTATGACTACCAACTGTTTGTTGAGACAGAAAAAAGAAAAGGATTCGCTAAAATGACGGATTTTGCAGGGGATAATGGTGGCCTGTATCGCAAACTCCTTGCAAAGCTGGGTCATCAAAGTGAAGGGGCCTGTCTTCCAAGCAGTGTCAACCCCGTTGAACTTGGTTGTCACCATGACTGGCTCATTGCTTCTGTTAAGTGAGAGCATTTGTGTGGGAAGGTAAAATTCACTATTTCTACTTTGAAGTTATAACGATGAATAGACTTCAAAACTAATTTAAACCCATAGAAAACCATGATATGAGTTGGAAAGCTGAATTCTAAACAAAGTCAAAATAGTGTATGTACGCAGTTAAAAATGATTTAGAACATTTTTAACGATGAATCCTGTGAACTTCTAGTATGAAAGAGAGGATGTTGGTGGGGATAATGTTTTTGTTTCCCGTAAGCCCGGAAATTTTGCGCAAAAAGAGTAATGGATGATTGGTGGGTGGGTGCAGTATTATGGGAGCAGTGATGTTGGTGGGGAGCCTTTACAGTGTTCTATGGGGAAAATGCGAAGAGCAGAAGAGTAATGGAAGAGAGGATGCTTCAGCAGGAAATGAAAGTGAAAAGCAGAAAGTGACGAGCAACGCAGAAGCAAAAATGGTGGATCAAGTCTAACACTCATCACCTCATTTTCAATGTCAGCTTCATCCAGTGGTTGATTGGTTTATACCAATTGATATGTTTTTTACATTAAAAAAAAAAAGACGTAGAAAAATAACAGAAATTGTCGTGAAAATACAAAAATTTTGTTTTGTTATTATGAAATTCATAGGGAATGTATTCATGTCTTCTGCGAGAATAATGTGTCAATCATATTGGAAGAATATAATCTATTTTTTGCGCATGTTTTCATTTAGATAAGCACTTTGTAAAGTTGGAATGTTATGCAAAATAAGAAGACAATTGGACCTTCCTTTTTCCGAGAATTATCCCCACTCAAATAATGAGTCAATTGATGCTTATAAAGAGCTATGTATTGAAGAAAACACTAAAAAGAGACAAAAAATAAAGCTTTTCTTGGTGCGTAGATGCTCAAAATACCAGACTTCATACCAATCTGTTTTCGATGGAAGGTCAATTGATTTATCTGAAATTTGACTGACTTTGGGATTTGGGACAATTGGTTTCCTAATTAATTTTATTTTTTGTAAAATGATCACTTTCTTAATAAAATTCAAAAATTAAAAGAGAAAACAACTAAGAAATATATTTGAAAACCAATGTGAAATTGAGTGTGTAGGAATCTAATGTCAAGATAATTAGAATTGGTTAAAATTATCTTGATCCTCAAGAGGAACAAGACGAAAATAGGAAACGCTCCAACCCTCGGGAGGATTAAACCGTCCGATATAAGGTCAAATTAAATGGTTCACGATATAAGGCCCTTGACATAAGTCCAACGCTAACATTAAAATACATTGATTATGAAATCCAAATAAAATAGTCTATGCAATAATCTAAACACCATGATATGAGAGTGCATATTCAAAGTAAAATATAAATACTATAATATCTCACCAACAAAGTCACTCAAAGGATATGTAATAAAAATTCAAGAAATTCCACTCACTTGTTCTTTGGAAGGTCCACCTCACTCGGTCTATGACCTGAATAGTCATTTGGGATGAGTTGATTACAATCAATTAGAGATTTGAAGCATTGGGCTTTAAAAGTAGCAAGTGTGCATGGAAAAAGTAAAAATTGTCATGCCCCGAAGGGAACTTGAGACAGAAATGGAAAGTGATCTGATCTAAAAATGGATTGAATCGCCTGAACCTATACCTTTTTACATTTATTTTGGTTGCAAAAGATTTAAATGAAATACAATTTGACAGAGCCTAACCAATAGAGTCATACAAAAAGTCCAATAGTAACATAAAGATAAAACACTAATACATGTCTGAAATAAAGTGCCGACTTAAAAAAAATTAATACAAGGTTTTAATGAATGAGATATAGCTTCACAAAACTCTCAAAATAAAATGCTGAAATATTAAAATAATTGTCGGGCTCAATCATGTGACGGCAACTGGGAATTTCCCAAATTAACACTTGAAGCGAATAATGTTGCGGTGAGTCGACTAAACTCAATAGTGGTAAATCTTTGTATTCAATAATTATAATTTTATTAACAATGAATGAGTATGCTAGAAATAAAAACTTTTTAAATACTAAGTAAAATTGACCAGTAGGGCAAGCGTAATAAATGCTCCCACAGAGTGTAATATATATATGAAATAGGCCTCACATAATTTCAGCGAAATTGGAAGCACTCATGGGATCCGAGCACACTATGTCATAGGAATATAAAATAAAGACAATATTTGATGATCGCTAAAACCACAAAATACACCCTAATCAGGTTTAGGGTTTTGTGCCTAGGGACAAGACATAGCTAGCTGCTCCATTACTCTAGTTAAAAAAAAAAACAAACATATTCTTCAATGGTCGAATGTGTTTACAGAAAATAGGACACATTCACGGGTCGATCAAACTTGGTTCACTTGAACAAAAGAGTCAATAAATGATGTGCAAGCTCGAAATAAAACATATCAAGTGAAAATTTTACATATAATATAAAAAAACGATGGTCATAAATGAACCCATCATTTTATATGAGAACACGTCTTAGAATAATTATTTTAGAAACAATGTAATGTTGGACATAAAATAAATACCTACCTCAAATGGCTTACTAATAGTCAAACAATGCTCAATTGAATAGGAATCCAAACGGTTCAAATTCCTCATTAATCTATTGGACTTATTAAAATATATGTATATAAAATAATTCACTTATCAAAATCTTTTAAAATTCGTTGGAACTCATAACCAGAATAGGAACCAAGTTGGGGAATGCATAGAAAAATCCCAAAAAATATCCAAGTTTTTATAGTCTAGTTCACGCGCCCATTTTCACATTTTTTTTAAAAAACCCAGCCGACCACGAATTTAAATCCAGACATCCACTCTTAAACATCGTTCTTCTCGATTTGCTTTGAACGTTTCCGTGAAAGTGTTTGCTTCTGTGGATACATGCTCTTCTGTAGAAGCAAGACTTCCCACTTATATGTTAGCTTCAACAGAAAAGAGCTTTCAGGAACACATGTCATCCACATAAAAATGCAGATGCATTAGCTTTTGTGTTCTTCTGGAAGCCTACGCTTCTACAGTGAACACAAACAAATAGAATATTTCGTTTCTGTGTTTTTCCTGTGGAAACCTTTGTTTTTGCAGACTTGTACACTTCCACAGTAGATATGTAGGCTTCCATAGTAGATACCTTTGTTTTCGTGGATGATATTTGACAAAAAATATGGATGAACCAGACAATCAAAACTTTAATTTTTTGCCACAATTTTCCAATTTATTTGGCAAAACTCTAACTTTAACCTATCAAATTATTCTAGAGTATAAACCAAATTTGTTTTCATGCAAAATTTACAATTTTTAATCCATTAATTCAAACTTTATGATCCAAATAAAGCAATTTTATCATCAAACTAGAATTCACAATTTACAACCTAATCAAAAATTGGAATTCAAGTTTTACCTCATAGAAATGTCCAAAAATCCATGTTTTCAATCTCAATAATCCAACTAGTTAACGTCAAACAACTTGAATTTGTTCACCAAACTTCACCCACAATTCTCCCTCTCTCAACCTCTAAACACATTAGCTGAAGGACCCTCGTTTCTCTCTATAGAATGGAAGTGTAGAGAGAAGAGAGGAGTGTTTGGCCTTTAAAAATATGGAAGAGGGAATGAGGGCATTGAAGAGGAGTGAAGACACTCAACTGAATTGACAGAGAAGTCACCCTTAAATTCAACAGAGTTAAATGAAGTGGGTCACCCCCATTCAAATCTCCATAAGATATTACATTCTCCTTCACTCACGAAATTTTGTCCTCAAAATTTAAAAAAACCTCAAATGTTCCAACGAGTAAGTGATAGTATTTTGTTGCCATTTTTTATTCATTTTCTCATTTAGCCTCTCTCTCGCTATGGTTTTTCCACTAAACTCAAACCTAAGGAATTTAATGACATTGTAAAATTTTGAATTCACGGCCCGATATGATTTATGTTGGTTGTTTACTACTTATTGTTTATGTTAAATAAGGATAGAGGATTTATTTAATGTTATGATCAAGCATGTCTTACCGTTATTATGTGACATGCGTATATCTCATGCATCATGAAAAAAATGTTTTCATTAAGAAAAACTGAGATACTAAATGATAGACTAAATAAATGTAAATAGTTGTTGTGGGCGCGATTAGGGATTTTACGCTTCAGAGCATTACAAATGGTATTAGAGCACCTATGTTAAAGTCATTTTTGTAGACTGCTTGACAACACAAGCCTCCATATTAGAATACTTCCTCAACTATAAGTACCTCTAGTTTGTTGTTAATTTTGATTTCAAAATTTTATTTTTTTATTTGTTGGTATTAGGGTTTTTTTAGGAAAAGTATGGTAAGAAGAGCGAGAGAAGATATGGAAGCTAAGGACACAAAAATCAATCAATTTTCTGAGTTGGTGGAACATCAATTCCAATATCTGGAGCGAATGACGATAATGGAAGAGCACAAAAGAATGCGACTTGTTCACGTTGTAGCTAGTTGAGAGAAGTTTTCTCGACTAAACCTACCAAGCTTTGATGGGAGTTTTTCTGACCAAACTAAAAATGAAGAATTGATCCGAGCTCTTGAGGAAATGTTTGACTACATGAAGATAGAGGAGGGAGAAAGAGTATCATGTGTTACATACCTGCTGGTACAGGACACAAGATTCTAGAGGGACACAATTAAGGCAACTCATGATGTGGGAATAATGACCTGATAGAAGTTCAAGGAGGTGTTCTACGATAAGTATTTTAGGCACACTACAAGAACACGAAAGTTAGTGGAATTTACTCAGCTTTGCCAAACTAGAACCGTTTATGAGTATGTGTAGAAATTTGAAGCATTGTCACCATTCACACTACATTTGGTGGCTACAAATGAACTCAAAGTGTACCAATTCGAGAAGGTCTAAAGGTGGAGATTTATAGATATGTGAAGATATATGGCCCTTAAGGCGTACCTTATTCGATGATCGTGTCTAAGGCACTTGAAGTTGTAGAGGCTAAATTGTAGGTTTTTAAACATATAGAACCTAGAAGGAAATTCTTAAGGAAGAATCAACCCCAATAGAATAAGGGAGGGCAACCTGATGAGAAAGGAGTAAAGAGACCCTCTACAAATGGAGAACAATAGGGGAATGGAAAATGTGTCCAAGGAGGACCAATTATTACTTGAGACATTGTTGGGAAATCACAAGCTAGTCAATGCCTCAAATGTAAAAAGAATCATTTTGAAGAATCTAGAGCTAGCTCCGGTCACTGCTTTAAGTGTGGAAATGTGGGTCACTTAACCCAAGAATGCCCAAATCTAATAGGGGAGCATAAGAAAGTAGTCCTAAGAGTTTTCTCTCTTATTCAAGACAATGGTGACAAGAAACATGTTGTAGTGTTAGGTATCACGTTTATTAATAGCATAAGTGCTTATACTTTGCTTGATTTTGGAGCTACGCACTCATTTATGACATCTACGTTTTATTCTATGTTGAACTGTTTATCTAGGCTAATTGTTCATACTTATAAAGTAATGTTACCGTCAGGAGAATATTTAGATGTAGTAGTTGTCTTGAAAAAGTTTGTTATTAGTGTGAATGATAGACTCCTATAAGTCGACCTTATTGTAATTGATATGAAGGGAAATGATGTCATTCTTGGTCGGACTAGTTATTTCAACACTTTGCAACCATAAACTATAGAAGAAGAGTAATTTATTTCCAACCTCCACGTGATAAAGAATATGTCTTCCATGGCACTAAGGACAAAAGTAAACCATAGTTATTTCTGCCATTAAAGCAAAATAAGTAGCAAACGGTAGATGTATGGCTTTTTCAACTAGTATAGTTGATAGATGTGTGATACAAGATGTGTGATACAAGATGTAAGGCTCGAAGATATCCCTATTGTTCAACAATTTCTCAAACTTTTCCTAGATGACTTACCAAGATTACCACCAGACAGGGAAATTGATTTTGTAATTTACGTATATCTTAGCATCGAGCCTATATCACAGAATCCATATAAGATGACACCTGTTGAATTGAAGGAATTGAAAACTCAACTTGAAGAATTATTAGTTAAGGGCTTCATATGCCCCAACTTATCCTCATAGGGTGCCATTGTTTTATTTGTTAAGAAGAAGGATGGCTCGATGCAGATATGTATAGACTACAGATACTTGAACAAGGTAACCATGAAGAATAAGCATCCTCTGCCAAGGATCAATGATCTATTTGATCAATTTCAGTGTGCATGTGTATTCTCAAAGATTGATTTATGATCCAAATGCTATCAATTGAAAGTTAGGATTGATGATATTCCAAAAATTGCATTTTTTACCAGATACGGACACTATGAGTTTATGGTCATGTCCTTCGGTTTAACTAATGCACCTGCAATATTTATGGATTTGATGAACCACATCTTCAAGAACTTCTTGGATAAGTTCATAATCATCTTCATTGACGACATACTAATCTCATGTCGTTCAAAAGAGGAACACATTGAATATTTAGAGATCACATTATCAGTTTTAAAAGCACATCAATTATACGCAAAATTCTCCAAGTGTGAATTTTGGCTGAATAGAGTTAACTTTTTGGGACGTGTGATTTATAAGGATGATGTTGCTGTGAACCTAGCTAAAATTCAAGTAGTCTTGGATTGGACACAACCAAAGAATATTGGTGAAGTATATAGTTTTCTTAGTCTAGTAGGATATTTAAGAAGATTTATAAAAGACTTTTTCAAAATTGCCTTGTTGTTGACTAGTTTAACTAGAAAGAATGTACGATTCTAGTGGTCTAATGAGTGTGAAGAAATTTTCTAAGACTTGAAGTAAAAATTAACTACGACTCCAATCTTAGTCTTACCGTCATAAAATGGTAAATACAATATTTATTGTGATGTCTCAAGTAATGTATTAGGTTGCGTGCTTCTGCAAGAGAGTAACGTAGTTGCCTACGCTTCAAGGCAATTAAAATAGTACAAACTTAACTAATTGACTCAGGATCTAGAGTTAGTTGTTGTGGTGTTTACGCTAAAAATCTGAAGACATTAATTGTATGGTCTTCGGTATGAAATTTTCAAGAACCATAAGAGCTTAAAGTATATCTTCAGCGAGAAGGAGCTAAACATGAGGCAAAGGTGATGGTTGGAATTTGTTAAAGATTATGACTGCGAGATTAAATATCATCCAAGAATAGCGAATGGGTTAGCTAATGTATTAAGTTAAAAAGTAGTTTTAGTGCATTGTTTAATGCCACTAATGACTTCAACTCTCTAGTGAGAAATTCAAAAATTTGGATTGGAGATAATCACATCATAATGGCTTTTATGCTTTTAGCTATGACATTAATGCCTATGTTACTAGAGAGGATCAAAGAAGTACAAACATATGACTCCAAGTGTGTACATTTTAAATCTGATCAAACCCTAATGGACCAAACAAATTATTCTATTTGTATTGAGGAGATAATAAAGCTCAAAGGTAGATGTTACATCCTGAAGGATAAGAAATTAAGACGAGAAATTTTAGTAAAGGTTCACTCCTCTACCTTTTCGGTTCATCCAAGCACTACCAAGATGTATAGAGACGTAAAGCAACATTATTAGTGGCCAAATCTTACATAAAATGTTACAAAGTATGTGGAGTTCTATTTGGTTTGCCAACAAGTAAAAGCAAAATATCAGAGGTCGGCAAGAACATTACAGTCTTTGCTAATACCAGAATGGAAATGAGAACAAATCACAATGAACTTTGTTGTTAGTCTACCAAGAACCATGAAGGGTCATGATGCAATATGTGTGATTGTGGGTAAGTTTTCAAAGTCTGGCCTCTTTTTTCCAATCAAAATGACTTATTTTGTAAATTAGTTTGCTAAATTATATATCCAAGAGATTGTATGATTGCATTGGGTACAGATCGTGATCCAAGGTTTACCTTAGCTTTTGGAAGAGCTTACACTAGGCTATCGGTACATAATTAAAATTCAATATTGTGTTTCATCCTTAAACTGATGGCCAAGTAGAGAGGATGATTCAAATACTAGAAGATATGCTTCGAGCTTGTGTACTTAAATTTAGGTTAATAGGAATAAAATGCTAATTTTGATGGAGTTCACCTATAATAATATCTATCAAATCACTATTTGTATGACATCGTATGAGGCATTATATGGGAGGAAGTGAAGATCTTCTCTAAATTGGGATGAAGTAAGTGAAGCTAAAATACTTGCCCCTGAAATTATATAGTAGACGACAGATATGGTGTCCCTTATTAGATAAAGAATGCTAACCACCCAAAGTCATTAGAAGAGTTATGCACATAGAAGACAAAGAAAGTTGGATTTTGAGATAGGTGATACAATATTCTTGAAAATCTCACCTTTCAAAGGAATCATTAGATTTGGAAGAAAGAGGAAGCTTTGTCCAAGGTATGTTGGACCTATTCCTATCGTGGAGAAAATAGGTAAGATGACTTATAAGTTGGTGCTATCATCATCAATGGAAGGAGGTCATAGCTTCTTCCATGTGTCGATGCTAAGGAAATGTGTTCTTTACCCTTCGCATGTGGTGAAATAAGAGGATATCGAAGTCCAACTAACATTGATTTATAAGGGAAAACCAATTCAAATGTTGAACTTTAAAATCAAGAAACATTGGCATAAGGAAATCCTATTGGTAAAAGTGTTATGGAAAAATCACACATCAGAAAAGGTGATGTGAGAATGGCAACAAGACATAGAAGATAAATACCCATAACTATTTTGTGATGCAAAATTTGGGGATAATTCAATTAACTAGGGAGGAATTTAACACTCAGAAAATTTGTACAAATAATATTTTAATGTAGTGTGACATATTGGGATTTAAATGAAATATTTAGTGTCACAAATTAGAGAATTATATATATTGTACACTAAAGGATTTTATTTTAATAAAATATGTGGATTTTTAAGTAACATACCAATTAGGAAAATATGAGCGGTGAGAAAATTGGAAAGAATAATATTAGAGTGTCTACGGAAGGAATAAGTTTTGTTAATTTTATTTTAAATGAGTTTTCTTTCAAGACTTTCATTGTATTGTATTAAGGCATAATTTTTATATGGATTTTAAAAAAAATGACAAGTGATTTTACACTTTGGGGCATTACATACTAAGTATCGGTAGAGTTATGCATCTAGTATCACTGTTGTAGGATCTACTAGTTTGGTGGGTGGTGCTACTCCTCGTCCATCAAGGAGTGGTTTTGGTGGCAAAAAAGTAGGGAAAAAAGATGATGACTGGCCAAACTTACGCAATTTCAGGATTTGAGCCTCTTGATGACTAGTCTAGCCAGGGCATCCTTGATGATACGATTACTTTATTGAATACCATGGTTTATGTATTATTTGACACTGGTGCTACACATTTGTTTGTTTCTACATCTCTTGTTTGTGTTTTGATTTTGAATACCCCAATGAATAATACATATAAGATGTATCTCATTTTCTTATCTAGTGCCCTTATTGTTAGCGAGCATGAACTATCAGTTTATCTAATTGTTATACCTATAGATCAGTTTTATGTAATCCTAGGTATGGATTCGTTGAGTCAGTATGAGGCTAAAATTGCCTATCACTAGAGGAATGTAACCCTTACGTTATAAGATGGAATATTTCTTGTGCATCTGTGTAATACTTGTATGTTTTCCATTGATCCTATTTACAAGTCTATTTGGTTGGTCGAAGGAGATTTGATCTTTATCGAATATTCTTTCTATTAGCGGTAACCTTGTTATGGTCAGGTAGGATTCTAAGTTATTAGTGATTTCTGACTTCCTTGATGTTTTTCTTTAGGATCTGCCTGATTACAAGACTGAGTTTTGTATTTCCTACAAAAGCGGTTTATTTAGAATAGTATTTCCCTGTGGGTGTAGTAGTCTTATTTTTGAAGAAGTAAGATGGTTCGCTTTGCTTATACATTGATCATAAGAAGTTGAATCATGTGATAGTGAAAAATAAATATATGTTGCTTGGATTGATGACTTGGTGGATCAGTTGGGAGAATCTATTGACATCTCGAATATTGATTTCAGATCTAGCTATCATCAACTGAAAATTCATGAAGAAGATATTCGTAAGACGACCTTTCAGACTTAATATAGACACTTTGAGTTTTTTGTGCTTCCGTTTGGATTGAGTAATGCACCAACTACTTTTATGGATTTTATAAATTGAGTCTTTCAGCCTTATCTCGACCAAATTGTAGTGGTCTTCATCAACAATATTCTAATATGTTCCAATACTCAGTATGAACATATGGAGCATCTAAGAATTATTCTACAGATGCTACGTGAACATTAGTTGTATGCAAAGTGAAAAAAGTGTAGTTTTTGGAAGTTTTATGTGAAATTTTTGGGCCATGTTGTTTCTCAAAATGTCCTTTCAGTGGATCTAGCCATGGTTGAGGTTGTATTAGAATGGAGGTCGCCCAAGAATTTCACCAAAGTGTGTAGCTTCTTGGGACTTGTTGGTTCTTATCATCAGCTTGTACATAACGTTTCTTCTATTGTTATGCCACAAACATAGCTAACCAGAAATGATATAAAATTTATTTGGAATGACAAATGTCAGGCAACTTTTGAAGAGCTTAAAAAAATATTTACTATTGCACTAGTTTTGGCAATACCTAATGAAAGTTTGCCTTATGTAGTATATACAGATGTATGAAGAGTTGGTTTGGGTTGCATTCTGATGCAGTAGGATAAAGTGATAACTTATGCATTTTGAAAGTAAAAGACGCATGAGTGAAATTACCGTAATAACGATTTGGAGCTTGCATCTATTATCGTTGCTCTAAACATTTGACAAAGCTATTTGTATAGTGCTAAATTTTAGGTATTTTTGGATCACAAGAGTTTTAAGTACCTTTTCTCATAGCGTGATTTGAATCTTCGACAACATTGATGGGTGGATGAAATGGAGGCTTATAACTTTTGTTCAAATTATCATCTTGAAAAGGCCAATATTGTGGTTGATGCCTTTAGTTCTTATCCTTAAGGGTCTCTTTCTTGTCTTGTGTTGGAGGAGTGGAAGAGATGTTTAACTATTAAAGATTACGAGCTACAGTACTAGAAGGATGACCAAATAGTTCTTCGGTGACTCCTACTCTTCTGCAATGTGTGAAAGATATGCAAAAGTTTGATGATGAGTTAAAAGAGAGGCTTCAAAAAATTTGAGTTGGTGAGCAGTTCGACAGTTGAGAAATTAACTTTGATGGATTCTATTTTGCAAGAATCGAGTTATGGTATCTAATGTTTTGGATTTGAGGCAAGCAGTGTTAGCAAAAGATTATAAGTCATGATTTTGTATTCATCTTGGCAGTACAAAAATGTATCATGATTTGAAGTGTCAATATTGGTGGGTTGGAATGAAACAGGATGTGGCAGAACATGTATATAGGTGCTTGACTTGTTAGTAGAGTAAGACTGCGCATCAGAGATTAGTTGGGTTGTTGCAGCCTCTATCCAATCTTTAGTGGAAATGTGACAAAATCACCATTGATTTTGTGACGAGTTGCTGAAGACAGTGTAAAAATTTGATGTTATTTGGGTAATTGTTGATAAATTGTAGAAATATGCACATTTCATTCTAGTCAGAATGGATTTCTCTTCAATGAAACTGAGTAAGTTATATATTGATAGCATCGTTCGTTTAATGATGTTCCCTCGAGTATTGTTTCTTATAGAGATTTAAGTTTCTCTTCAAAATTTTGGAGGCCCTTAAAAGAGTTTTAGGAACGAAACTAAATTTGAGTATAGTAAATTAACCTCAGAGAGATGGTTACTCTAAGTGTACGATCTAGATCCTCAAAGATATGATGAGATCTTATGTTTTGGATTTTGGTGATAGTTAAGTGAATCACTTGTCTCTAGTGGAGTTTGTTTATAACAATATCTATTAGACCAATATCAGTGTTACATCATATGAAGCTTTACATGGAAGAACATGTAGATCATCTTTATGTTGGCCTGAAACGGAGGAGCGTGTCAATCTTGGGCCTGATTGGATTCAAGAAATAACTAAGAAAGTCCAAGTGATTAAAGAACAACTAGATACAGTTCAAAGTCGGAAAAAGAGTTATGTATATCTCCAGAGGAGGGAGGTAGAGTTTGAAGCTGATGACTTTGTATTTTTAAAGGTACGATGTCATCATTGTATATGTCACTTTGATGTGAAAGGAAAATTAGCCCCAAGATATATAGGTCTCTTTTGAATTATTGAACGAACTGGTTCAGTGGCTTATCGACTGGATTTACTGCAGTAGCTAATCTATGTTCACAATGTGTTCCATGTTTCTATACTAAGAAAATACATTCCAAATCCTTCACAAGTTATTACCTAGACTGAAGTATATATTCAAGAGGATGTATCTTATGAGAATGAACTTCAGAAAAATTTGTGTCTTGAGATTAGAGTACTTTGTCATCGTGAAATACCTCTTGTTTGAGTTCAATGGAAGAACCATAGTGAAAGAGAGACAACTTGGGAAATTGATTATGAAATGATGACTAAGGAAAGAAGATTATGCAATTTTTGATTAGGAAAGAAAACTTTCTTTTTGGAATGATTTCTCCTTGTTTTGATGGGAGTGTTACAAGCAGGGAAGAAAACTCCCTATCTCCCTCTTCCTCCCTTTAGGCAGAAAGCATCCTCTCTTCTCTAGCTATTATTTTCCCTTGCCTCTCTTCTCTCTCCCCCCCTCTCTCTCTCTCTCCTCGGTAGAGTTCTTCTCCAAAAGCAAGTTCTCTTTGTTATCTCTCGAGAGAAATTGTATTTTTACAGAAAAGATCGAGCTCAGTAAGCTAGTCTTCCTCTTCCTTAAAATTTTCAACTACTGGAGTTTTAGAATTTTTTTAATATGTTATTTTTCTGCATTCGAGCTCAAATTACCAAACTTCCTACTTTGAAAGAGGAAAACATTGGTATTGTTGTGTCAGCCAAAACTTCTAGTGGTAGTGAATAGGGGATTGAAGGTGTAAAAACCCAATTCTTATTTCTCTGTCATGGCTATAGAATTTCTAACTAAAATTTTAGGATTTAAAAACTTGTAACTTTATGTTGAATCAAGTTCATTAAGATGGTGGTTGAAATCAGAAATTTCTAGTTAAGTAAACTGGCGATTACACTAGATTAATGGAGAATCCGAGAAATCTTTTTGGACGGAATCAAAAGAGAACGTCGATTAGCAGCATAAGCCTCTTCAGCCTGTTGAACAGTAGGCCACAATGAGGAAGGTGATGCTCCAAGTCGCAACTTGTTTCTGTTGAGGCGAGCCTCGACTAGTTGGGTCCCAGTTTAAATTTTTTAATTAGACCACAATTTAGTCTTTCATTTAAAGGCTACGGTGCAATCTAATTGGGTCGCGATGCAAACCCTCTTGGGCTATAGTTCAAGGCCTGTTTTGGGAAAATTTTGAGATAATTTCACCTTTTGTCATCCATAATTGAGTGAGTAAATATTGGTATTACCATTATGCTTCATCTTCTAACATACTGCCAAAGTCTTCTAAGCAACAGTTGACATGCATTCATAGATACAATGTCATATGTAATCTCATCCTGGTAGTTTCCTATAGTGGATGAGAATGTCACCAGCTTATTTACTCTCACTCCTTTTTTGTTTAACCACTTCAATTCATATGGCTTTGGTTGTTCAGTGGTCAATAACTTCAGTCTGTCAACCAAATAAAATTGAAGCAACATTATTGCAGGTACCATTATCGAGAATGAGAGAGTATGCCTTTTCCTTGATTAGAAAACGTGAGTGGAATATGTTCTCTCTTTGGCAAAATTCTTCTCCAATTTGGCTAGTAAAAGCCCCTTTAATACTCGCAAAGAACCCTCTTGCGGAAAAATAAACTCTTCATTTGAATGCTCTTCCTACACAAGTTTTTGATGTCATCTTGACTTTCAGTCTCTATGATATATTCTCGCATTACCATTACCTTCTAATAAGGGCATTGAGAAGCGATATGTCCCCAACCTAAACATTTGAAGCATTTAACTTCTTGGTTTCTATGTGATGTTAAATCTACGAATACTTTTCCCTTCTCTATGGCGATATTGGGATGCAATCTCCTGACATCTGCTATTGGGTTTGTTAAGGTGGCTCTATGTTGCGAGGATTTTTAAGAGGGAGGTCTAAGCCTTGTTTCCTCTGTTTCTCCACCGTAATAGTCAATTAAAAAACTTCCTTCAAGTTATCATAGTGTTTGTGCTCCACTATATCTCCAATGGGTTTGTTAAGTTCTTGGACAAACTAAGCAATAGTTTGCTCTTCCACTTTATCAATCTCACACATGATCATTAGGGTTTCAAATTTGGTAAGGTAATCATAAACACACAAACCTCCATGAACTAGACCTGCATACAGAAATGCATCACTTACCTGAAGTGTATGGGGACAAACCATTTCTTCATTAATTATTTTATAAACCTGCAAGTAGTAAGCAGTTCTTCCATATCTCTCCTCCTATGATCTTTTAGACTCTCACACCAAAATTCCATATCTAGTAAATTCAAGGGTGGCAAATCTATCCTTTTTAAACTCAGAATAATCTTGGTATCCCAATATTTTCTCTACTTTATGAACCCAATCAAAGTATTTTTTTCCCCATAGCAGTATCTTTCAAAGGCGGAATCTGTAAATTTAGTTCCATCATTTCATCATGAACTTGGGTACCTTTTGTTGTAAAATCATAAAAGGCCTTATCATTAAAGTCACCTTCTTGGTTGCCTTTGGTGAACTCAATCACCCTTCTACCCTCTCTATGCCCACCTCTACCTCTTGTTCCCGCAAAAGATGTTGGATTTTCTCAATGGAGTAAATTCTGAATCTGTTGAGTCAACCGATCCACGTAATTCTATAAATTATTAAACTTGCCTTGAGTTACATACCTATGATTGTTTGGCGATGCTTCTCTAGATGAACTGGCTAGGTTAAGATTAAAGGCAAACCCACTCCTTGTAGTTATCTCTATGCACTTATACCAAATGACGCAATAATAATAGGGTTTCGAAAACGTGTGGTCGACTCTTAGTAGAATTGCAGTGGATTGGAAAACACACAGATTCGCTAGAAGTAGCTTTTGGAGTGATTGAGGTCGACCAAAACTTAATTGGCGATAGAACAAAAATATTTAACGTTTAATCAATTGAATAAGTGGTCGATTGGACGAGTGCAACCTGCGTCCATAGTTCAGCATTTTGCACCTTTTTAGAAGACTTTCTAAACAATTGAACCAAATCTTCATTCCCAAAAATTAAGGAGGATTCTTCCCAACATATAGAACTATTTTGAAGCCCCAAAAGTTCAATTCCACGAATCCACAAAAAAAAATGATAGAAAATAACATTAACAAAACAAAAATGAGGGTGAAAATGTGGAAACTCACTCTCTTTCTAACCAGAGAAGTTAGACAGAGTTCTCACTAAACCATTACACTCAAGTTCACCACACTTAAATGATAAGATAATGATCACCAAAAGGCAAACCTTAAGAATCCACTAGAGAAAAATCTTTAATTTTCTATTCAATAACTAAAAACTTCAACTGTCCTCCAAAAACCCTAACCCTCGACTAAATAGCTAACATATAATGACAAAACTATAAATAAATCAAAATTCTAAAGAAAAAAATAAAATAAAATGTAATGAAAAATAAAATAATGGGCTAGGGCTGGGCCCATGGAATATTAGTTAGAGTTTAGAATTTTAAGTTTAAAACACCCATCTGTTGAAAGATGTTGAGTTGAAATATGAGTTTTATCGAATTTGGACCATTTTTGTAATATTTTTTTTTGTGAAAGATTGAGATTTTTTAGAAATTCTAGACATTTTTGTGATGCAGTAGTCAACCGGGGTAGGAAACTAGTCCACTAGATTTGTGACAGTGTGGGCGACGCTTGAAGAGCGCACAACCGAACTAAAATCGGTTGATCGGGTAAATTTTCTAGATGATTGGTGTGGTTGACCAAACCTGTCTGCAGTTGACTAGAAAATTGAAGAGTGATTGACCTGACAATCAAAGATCAGTCGACCGAATTGCTTTTGATAACAACTAGTCCAATGTACCAAGCAACTCCGAGATTGTTTAGACCGGATTTTAAAAGTTTGAAATTTTTAGAGATTGTTCAATAAGTTCCTCGTGTTGATTCTTATCCTAGATTTGGTTCCAACAAACTATGAAATGTTTAGAAAAGTGAATTGATTTGAATATGTATACTTTGATAAGTTCAAATAATTAACGAGTGATTTGGGCTTTGGCTTGGTATGCCCAATTGATGTTGGGGTTTAATTTTATGTCCAATATCATAGTGTTTTATAAAATCATATTTTGAGATATGTTCTCATATAAAATGGCGTGTCCATTATATGAACATCTGTTTTTATACTATTATGTATTTTTACTAAACATGTTTTTTATTGAGCATGCATATTATTTCATTGATTATGAACCAAGTTTGATCAACTAATGAATGAGTCCTGCTTTCCTTATGTAAATTCGATCGTTGGAAGATATGCTTGTTTTTGTTAATTAGAGTAATGAGACAACTGACTGTGTGGTGTCTCTAGATGCAAAACCTTAAACCTAATTAGAGTCTTATTTTTGTGGCTTTAGCGATCACCGAGTATGAACATTATTATTTATGCTTATAGCATGGAGTTCTAGGAGTCCAAGAGTGGCTCCATTTTTACTGAGTTTTTCATAATGTACACTAGAGCCTATTTTTTGTAAGTACCACACTATAGTGGAATGTTTTATCATGTGCCCCATTTCTTGTTTTATAAACTTGTGTTTTCTTAGATGTTTTATACATGACATGCTCCCTACTTTATTTTAATTTTTACTTGGTACGTAAAATTTTACCTCTATTGAGTTTAGTCAACTCATCCCCCGACACTTCCTTCAGTTTTTAGTTTGGAGGAACCCCAACTGCTGATGTAGGAGTGAGCAGGGCAATACGCCACTCTAGTATTTATTTCCCTTCGAGAGTTCCATTTTACCACGTTGGAATCTAGTTTAAATTTGTAATAAGATTTTAGTTAGTTACTAATGTGCCACAGACCCAGTCATAGCCCATTATTTTAATTATATTTAATTATATCTATTTTAATTGTTTATTTAGAACTTTGACTTATTCACAATTTTGTCATTATGTTCATTTTTTTTTGTCTAGGGTTAGGGTTTTTTAGAGTAGTTGAAATTTAATTATTAAATAGAAGATTAGAGATTTCTTTTAAGTGAATTCTTGAGGGTTGCTTCTCAGATTGTTATCTTATCATTCAAGAGTGGTGAGCTTGAGTGTGGCAGTTTAGTGGGATCTCAATCAAACCTTCTCGAGTTAGAAAGAGTGTGAGTTTCCATATTTTACCAGCGTTCATGCTCGTTCGTTTAATTCTGTCATTTCATTGTTTCCTCACATTGGATTTGCTGGTCTTTTGGTACTTGAGAGTAGTTCTCATCATTGTAATGAAGCCTTCTTAAAATTTGGGATCGAGGGTTTTGTTCGAGTGTTCAAAAATTCTTTAAAAAATGTGCTAAATACAAGCTCGCAGTAGCAATGTACCCTCGTCAGGTCACTCGCCTATTAAATAGATTCATCGTTGAAGGATTCCAATCAACCACAATTCATCGAGAAGATAATTCCTTTGAAGCTATGTGTTTTCCAGTGATCCACAATTCTGCTACCGGTCGACCTCATGGTTTCAAAAATCACTCGAAGCACGTCATTTGATATCAAAGCTTATTCGATCCTATTCCGCACTTTAAATTCTATTCTGATCCTATCCATGCTAAATGAGGGCAAGAAACTATAATTATGCTATGGATTACATTGAGGAAAAGGAAGTTTTAAACACTTGTATACCTTCTTTTAGAAGCACCAATTGTGAATAGGAATATATTGAGTGGGAAGAGGAGATGGAAGAAATGTTTCAGAGTGTGCATCAATCAGATAAGCCCCAAGTAAAACTTACTTCTTCCAGACTTAGGGAGCGAGCTTCATCATGGTGGAAAAGCCTTAAAATAGAAAGAAAATGATATGAAAATGAAGCTATAAATACTCAAGATATGATGAAAAGAGTCAAGAGAAGAAGGTATGCCCCAAAGTTTTTAAGGTCTTTTTTATCTTTGTGTCCATCAACAAACTGTAAGAAGAGATCACCCAAGCTTTCCATGAATCAGCTTCCTCATAGAGAGCCCAATACTTTTAAGTCTTGATGAAATGGTTGAAAAATCTTTGGAAGAAGATTGCTTGAAAGAAGAAATCTCCGAAGTTGCATGTATAGAGAGAGGAAAGATACTTCCATGACACTAAATCTTGAAGAAGAAGAGTCGGAAGCTGAGATTATTTTTTCACATGATGGTCCACTATTCGTAATGAGTTCAAAGTTACAAACAACTTATGAGAAAGAAGAAGAATGTGGAGAAAAGGTTGTTTTTCCCAATACGAGAGTAAACTAAGATATCATGAACTCATCTTTAGACATTCTTACAGAATTAGGTAACGCAATGTGCGACACTCCTCTTTTAGTGACATGAATTTTTCCCAAATAGAATATATATATATACAATGCAACAAAGTATATTATGGTCATCATGTTTTTGAACTTATGATTTTATAATTATGTTTGAATTGAGATAAATTGTTCAAGATATTCTATCAAGTGAGTATCCATAAAAGATATGGGATCAAACTTATGCTCTCTAGAATGGAGGAGGTTGTTTAGCTAGAGAAATGAGAGTTTGAAACTTTCTGGCAATAAAGGGGATTATGGAATGTGTCCACGGTGAGAATGCATCTGTGGTGGATATAAAAAATGAGTATCTATAGAAAGAAATGTGTCCATGAAATGGAATGATGTCACGTTATGAAGAGGAACACCCGTGGTGAAGGGGGTAGGACTGTTGTGAAAAGGAGTGATAAGTATTTGTTGAAGGAAACAAATCTACGACAAATAAGTAGAAGAGTAAAACATTGTCATTAAATTAAAGTGTCCGCTAAGGAGGAGCATTCACGGAAGGAAAAACATCTACGGTGGATAAGTAGAAGGGTAAAATGTCATCATTGAGTTAAAGTATTCTCTAAGAAAGAGTATCCATAGAAGGAAACACATTCACGGTGGATAAGTAGAAGGGTAAAATGTGATTGTTGAATTGAAGTATATGCTAAGGATAATTATACATAGAAGGAAACAAATCCATGGTGTATAAGTAGAAGAGTAAAACATCTTCATTCAAAAGGAATGCATTTGTGGTGGATAAATAAAATGAGTAAAACATCATCGTTTAGATTGAAGTCTGCTAAAAATGACTATTTGCTAAAAGGAACGCATCTACGAAAAATAAGTAAAATGAGTAAAAAATCATCATTTGTATTGAAGTGTGGTGAAAATGAGTATTTGCATAAAGGAACGCATCTACGATAGATAAGTGAAATGAGTAAAACGTCATCATTTGGATTGAAGTATGCTGAAAATGAGTGACCGCAGAAGCGAATGCATTTGTGGCAGATAAATGGAATGAGAGGAACATTTTCATTTGAATCTAAGGATCTGTGAAGAGCAATGAATATTGTAGAAGTGTAGGTGTCTGTGAAAAGGAACATGTCCTCAAACTGAAGGACGTTATCGTTTTGTGATCGAGGGACTTGTGTCCGCACCCTAGCCATAGCTATAAAAGGGAATTTAATAACGAACCCTAGGAAAGATTTTCCCTTAAAGTCTGCGTAAGCCTATCTTTACACTTAAGTGACTTGGGAAAAACTAGGAATGGACAAGAAGGGAGCTATGGAGTGAGTAGACTTCGCTGAAAAACCCCAAGTAAGTAATATTTTGTGTGTTTGGTCTAACATCAAGTAACCTTTTTCCGTAGAAAATTTTTCTTTTCATTAAAACCATTGTAAAACTATTTTGTAATAGAACACCAGAGTAATAAACAGCGAAAGTCTTAATCTTATAAAACATACAGCGGAAGTCTTTTACAATTTAAACCAAATCCATTGTTTAAATAAACATTTAAATAAACACATTAACTTAAAACATTTATTTAAAATCATAAAACACTTAAAAGTCTTTTAAAACATTTATTCCTTTATGTGAGCCATAACCACATGTCAATGTCACCAACAGCACAAACGTCCACACAGCAATACTTCACTAGCTTCGTCCTTTAATAGCTTTATCCATTCATCTGCTCTTTACCTACATCAACAGGACCTAACTATTAGCCTAACGCTCAGTAAGTGATATAAACGTAAAACATAAATTTCACATACAATTTCTATATTATAGCATATGGTTTTCAGTTTCGTTTCTCTTATACTATTCTTGTCCTTTATCATTATTTCATTTGCTTAGATGCCGGGCATATCAAATTGGACCATACAAACATCCGTTTATTGTTTCTGTCTTTTATTGTTTATACGTCGGGCGTAACAAACCGGACCAAACAAACATCTGTGCCGGGTGTAATAAACCCGACCACAGTCATTTATCTTTGGTTTCTGTGTCGAGCGTAACTAACCGGTCCATAGAAATAGCTATTTACATATCTTACTATTTCATTATGTTATCTTTTATTGTTTCAGTCTTTTACTATTTATGTACCAGGCATATCAAATCGGACTACACAAACATCTGTGCTGGGCGTGACAAATAGGTCCACAATTGTTATCTTTGGTTTTTATGCCGGCTGTGACAAACTGGTCCACAAAAACAACTATTTAAGTTTATTAGTATTTCGAGTCTTAACATTGTTGTGCACATACAATCCTACCTAACGTGTTCATCATCGTATTCTCAAAACGTGATTCAACCATAACTAAGGAACTCAACTTAACTCTGCTAAACATATAATAAAACAACATACTTCTCCAAATAACATAACTTATATCTAGTAAACAAATATCAAACAAAACCTTAATTTCCCGTGATGTAGGTCTTTTTGGACAAAACACATGCAGTGCCACGTACTTGAAGTTCTTAGCTTTAATGGTTTAACACTTTAAGTTTCCTTCACAAAACCTAATAATAATAAGATCCCCTAACTTCAACTAACATGCTCACACACCCATAATGGATAATTTCCTATTATGTCCAAACTATCAAAGAACCTTATTTTCCAACATTCACTTTATCCAACAACAATAAACCTTAATCCAATAATTACTTCTTACAAAATTCTACATAATAAAACTCATTTATGCCACAGTCTTCTAATCCATCATGGTCATGATCAATAATAATATTATCAAAATAATCCCACTTAACAACTAACTAAATCAACTATCTCACATAACCGTGATGAAACCCACCTCGTCACCAATTCCATATACTTTTATCACATCCACTAATCACTTCTACAAATCCATTAACTAACATGTTAAAACAACAAAAGAATACATACCTCTCCATGATTATTTGTTGTATCAAGAATGGTGAAGACACATCAACTCACAACTCTCTCTTTTTATCACCTTCTGTTTCATCAAAACCTCAACAAACCATTTACCCATTGTCTGCACTTCATGATCTTTTGCTTCTAAAATCTAGAAACACTCACATCACAAAACACTCTCACGGTTTCAGTCAGAAATTCAATAGAGTAACCTTAGCTTCCAAAACTCCCTCAAACTACGTCACCTTCCCTCTTATTTATAGGCTACAATTATAAACTCTCCATTAACTGCATGAAGATGGAAGGCCAAAGAATGCATTCATTAACATCCAGACACTTCAAGGCGCAAACCATTCAATTTTACGTCAGTTATCATCTCTCCGTATGACTCTCATAAATGGCCATTCATCTGTATCCCTCCAGTAGCCCATTTGAAGATGAAGAGGTGACGTAGTAACATTCCATGCATCAGTGAAGCGTCAACATTGAAGACTCTCTAGTTGTAGAGACAGTTTACATCTTCAGACGATGTTCAGGATTTGCAGTTGATCGATATTAATGAAGGACGATCGACCACCCTTCAGTCAAAGACCCGCACAATTCTTCAAAAACTTCAACTTTTTATGCCAGTCGATGATGCCGGTCGATCGACATCGATCATCCTGATCCGCCGTTGATTCCAATTGATTCTCCATATTATTTCGTCACCCCATGCAATTAACATGACAATATATATATATGTATGTATTTACTTCTTAATAAACTATAATTTACATATATATATATATGTATGTATGTATGTATTTACTTCTTAATAAACTATAATTTACCAAATCTAACCTTCAACATATACTATATATTTGACCATTTCTCCTTAACATTATCCTTCACTATATCTAATATGTCCTAAAATATTATAAATCATATATCTTCCATCTTATAATATCTAATTGCATCCAAGTATGAATTCTCTTACTATCTCTACTGATTATCAATCCAATATAACTTTAAGTATCTCCAATTGACTTCAATTTTTCTCATAATCTAACTATGAACCTAACGGGGTATCATAACTCACTTATTCTTAATGAATTTTCTCTTGACTAATAACTTTACTTGTTCCAACTTAGCTCCTAATATCCCAAAAGTTATCACGTAAGCTATGCCTTCAGTTCAATGAAGATTTAGGATATTACATTTGGGCTTTGGATCTACAACACAAGATATTAGGGTGTAGTTTTTGCTTGTTACTAATGTTCGTTATGTTGGGAATATTATGAAAATAATATTGACTCCCTACTATTATGTGTGTGTGTGTGTGTAATGATGGTTTCTATGTTGTGATGATGATATATATTGTTTCATTGTTAATGTAGATTGAGGATTTGCTGTAATTATGGTATATGATGTGTTTATTATGAGAAAATGTATGTCCCATAGTCATGCCTACTCTCCAGGGTTTGAGTTGAGCTGTCACAAAAAGGTGGACCAAAGATGCTCACTCTCCCCAAGGATGATACATCAAATGACAAAAATGTAAAGCCAAAAGAATGAAAGAAGAAAGAAAATATACTACATGATTTTTATGAAAATGCATACCCATTATGTTATATGTTAATTTCATTGTGCATTACTTGCTAAGCCTTAGGCTTATAGATGAACCTTGTGTTGTCGGTGTGAAAGTTTTTGATGAGTTAGAAGATGATGAAATAAACTAAAAGTGGTAATTGATGGGCATGTCCGTGATGAGTACTCGATGTTGTTGGGACTATAGAATTTTAGGTTATGGCTATAAAGAAATGAAAAGGTTTTGAAAGAAAAAATTATTATAAATAAACAGGAATGTTATGTCTAGAGATAGTATTCTTTTATGGTTTGAATGATGGGTTTGAAAATGGTTATGTTTATGTTGAACTACTTTCTGGATGTTTTCGATTTTGTACATCACATATTTTCTATGTTAACTAATTGTTTATGTTTAAATGAAGTCTTTCGTTGTTGTTGTTTCATTTTAAAGGCATATTTATGGAATTTGCACTACTAAATATGTGTTTGAAAAAATGTAGCAATAATTGTAAAAAAATAGAGATTTATAAAAATTATTGTTACACCTCTAGTGATGGAAAGAAAAGAACCATTAGTGGTAACTAGACTTTGAAGAGAAATTGAGGAGAAAAAAGGTCAGCCAAAGCATGACAAACTTTCAAAGGAACTTACTAGTATAATTCCAAAAGTTTTTTTTTTTGAATGCTTTGACTTGGAGTGATTGATTCTTTCAAGACTTTCGTAGTGAGTCACAAACAATTTTCGTTGGCATCGAGCTCTCTTGGCAACACAAAGAAAATGAATTCAAGTTATTTCAATTGTTACCCATTTTTTACCACTCTGAGAGGGCTGCCTTATACAAAAACAAGTTCACATATTGGGATTTTTTCTTAGAAGATCCCACAATTATGATGCATCCTTTCCAAAATCAATTATGGTAGTTTGAGAGAAAATTAATGTTGCATGGGGTATACAATTTTCACTCATTTGATTAGGGTGGCAAGCTTGGAAAAGAAGATGTAGAAGTTAAAGGATCCATGGGTTCGAGGTCAAATCCTTCTCAACCGTACGAGAATGATGTGCCAAGGGCCCTGCCCTAGCGCATTATTTTAATTACATTTTATTTTATTTTTTATTTAGTGACTTATTTAGAATTTTTCCATTAGGTTTGTTATTTAGTCTAGCGTTAGGATTTTTTTTAGAATAGTTGAAGTTTGATTATTGAATAGAAAATTTGAGATTTCTCTCTAATGGATTCTTGAGGGTTACTGTCAAATTGTTACTTTATCATTCAAGAGTAGTGAACTTGAGTGTGGTGGTTTAGTGGGATCTCCGCCTAAGCTTCTCAGGTTATAAAGAGTGTGAGTTACCATATTTCACCATCTTTCCTGTTCGTTCGCTTAATTCTGTTATTTTGATGTTTCCTCATGCTGGATCCATGGAGTTGGTCTTTTGGGGCATGAAAGTAGTACTAATTGTTGTGAAGATGCCTTCTTGAATTTTAGGATCGAGGGTTTGGTTCAAGTGTTCCAAAACTCTTTCGAAAAGCTGCGAAATGCAAGCCTTTGGTCGCAAGTTTCTTGCGTCATGTCGACCACCTATTAAATAGATTCATCATTGAATGTTGGCGATCAACTTCTAATCAGGCTTCGATTGACCGTAACTCATCCAAAACTGAATTCCTTCGAAGCTATGTGTTTTCCAGCCTTCCACAATTGCGCTACTAGTCAACCGAATGCTACCAAAAATCACTTGAAGCACGTTAGTTTTGGACTTATATTTATCTATGTATCTTTAATATCACTATTAGACCTTTGGTTTAGCCTAGTTGGTTGGACCCTAGCTATTTAAGTTTCATTTAAGTGTTTCGTTACCTAATTAATTTAATAGTTAAAGGGTCAGCCAATTTAGTTCATTTTTGGGTCGGATCATTATATGTTCTGTCTTAGGTCCCTTTTGGGGCATAACAAGGGATTCAAGGAGAAACACAGGTGTTTGTTAATGCACTTGCTCCATTCGATGTTTAAGTTTATATTAAGGTTGTAACACCTAGGAAATTGTCTTTGTTTCACGTTAATATAATCAATGGGGCAAGTGGGAATTTTCATAGTGAGGGGGTGTCAAGTTGGAGAAGCAACTACTGAGAAATATTAAAGTGTTCCAGAATATGTGAAGATTGAATGGAAAAGCTATAAGGTATCTGCTGATGACATGGACTGCAGAATATGTGAAGTGGAACTCTTGGAATTGTGAAGTTTGTGCTCATGTCATGGCAATGGGGAAAAGAGATGCAATTGCGGCAGGTAAAGCACCAAAGGGACATCCATTGTAGAGGAAGGCAATGTTGTATTAGCCTTAAAAAACATCCATTGAAGGTAAGGACATCTGTTGTTTAAGAGAAAAGCATCATTGTTTGGGATTTAATTGTTGGACTGTATGCACGCCTATAGAAGATGGGTGAAATAGGTGTGCGACTCTTTTTCGTGCAATATTTATTTTTCTAACCCTAAGTGATTTATCAATAATAAATAAAAAACAATCACAAATATAAGAGAGATAAGGGAAATAAATATGACACTAAGTTTGTTCACTTGGTTCGGCAACTCCAACCTACGTCTGCGCTTCAAGTTTTCCACTTGAAGATCCTTAATCACCTAACCTTCCAGGTTAGGTGATGTGCCCCAAGTTCCGGAACTTGAGCCCGAGCCAGGGGCTCTTTTATTTTCTAACCTTTTTTATTTATTTTGCAGTTTTTGAATCAAATAAACATCATTGGAATTGGCATTTGGGCTAATGGAGATTTTACAATTTTTTGGAAATAATTGTGAGCTGTTTTTCTGCCTAGATTCTGACCTCGGACAGTTCAAGTGGATTTTTGACTATCGGGATGACGTTGCTTCAACTTTAGTCCTTCATACCAAATGTAGCCAACATCCAGAGGTTTTGAGTGAGCTATTACGCGTTGTATTTGGGCTCCATTTGGTATGTCAAATGTCTTTGTTTCAGAGAGAAAAACTCACACTCGGATTTTATTGTTGTTGTTTTAATTAAGGGTTTGTTTAGTCTTTTGCTACATAGGGATATTTTAGTCCTTTTAAGATTTTGTTGTAAAACCTTAGGGTTTTATATACCCTATTTTCGAATGGAAGAACCAGTTGAAGATTGAATAGAAAATTGTGTTTCTCTTGGAGAGCATAGCCGCGGCCACCCCCTCCCATTGAGCCGATTCTTCCATCCCCTTTGCAAGGAGTTCTTGAAGCCTCATTTCCTTGCAATTTCAGGGTTATTACCTCTTCCAATCCTTTATCTTTGTGGTGAGGATTGTGGCTTGGAGGTAAAGGTAGGCTTCCAACCTTGGAGAGTGTTTGTTGTTAAACAAACCGCAAGTCGTCCCTCTCACTAGGAGGTCCACGGACTCCTTGGCTTTTTCTTCTCGATTCTTGAAGGTCCTATTTACAATTTCTGGATATTTTTGGCACTTACAGATCCTATTATGTGAGTATTGAATCAGTGTTTGGTGGCTAGTTCATAAAGTGTAAGTTGGTTAGTGTTTATTGTTGAATCCATTTTAACTGCTGAATCTGTTTTATTTACGGATTTCTGGAAGCTCGATTTGTAACTCTGTTTTGGAAGTCTTAAGCTACTTGGATCAGTTTTGTGTCTTTTGGAAAGTTGTTTATTTCTGAGTTAACTGACTACCCTCCAAATTTGGGGTTATTTTGCTATATACACTACGAGTTATTGGCGTTTGATTACTGAAAGGTTTTTCTGTCCTGCTGAAACCTTATTTTCGGGTTAATATTGATTTCATCATATCTAGTAATCCAGAGTGGTTTTTGCGACGATATTTTGACACAAGTTAGCTGAAAGTGTTAAATTGATATCCTCCAAATTCCAGCTAAACCTCGCACCGGAATTGGGAGTTATGCTGTTTTAGTTTCACTTGTTGGCATTTCGTAGTGTTCTGGACAGATTCGAGTTTCGCGTTCTTAGTGATTATTGGATCCTATCATTTGGTATCAGAGCCGTTTTCACATTTGCTGCTATTATTGTGATTTTTAAGGCTGATTATGAGTACTAGGAGTGGTGCTCAATATCATAATCCCCGAGATATGAGAAACAATTCTAGTGTACCATCACCCGAAGAAAATCAAGAACCGACCGAGCCATCCATGAGGGAGATGTTCGAAATGATCCTCAAATTGCAGCAACAAATTGGATCTTTCGATAATGATCCTGTTCTGGTCCCTAGAACCCCAAGACCTAGAAGGAGGATTAGTACTTCAAATGATTATAGGGGACGGGATGCTAGCTTAGTTGACAAAGATTGGGAGGATCCCGAGGATTCGGATTCACCGAGCCCTAGAAGGAGATCAAATGGTAATCATGAAATGAGACATGTCAAAGTTTCTATCCCTAATTTTAAAGGCTCTAGTAATGGGGGAGATTTTCTTGAATGGGTCGAAAAAGTGGATCGTATTTTCGAATGTTATGATTATTCGGAAAGGACCAAGATTCGAATGGTGGCCTTGGAATTTTCGGGCTACGCTAGTATTTGGTAGAAGGATTTAAAAGCACAAAGGCGGAAAGATGGCGAAGGAGAAATCCGAAGTTGGGATGCTTTGAAAGAACTCATGAGAAGACGATTTGTTCCTCCCTATTACAAGCAAGAACTATTCCTTCGACTTCAAAAATTGAAACAAGCTCACTAACGATTGACGAATACTTGACCGAGTTTGAAATTTTAAGGATTCGATACAATGTGGTGGAGCCAATGGAGCAAACCGTGGCTCATTTTATTAAGGGACTGCATAAAGATATTGGTGTTATGGTGGAGGCGCAATCTTATGAGACACTTGATGATGTTATATAATTGGCATTGAGAATAGAAAGGCAAAGAAAAGGAAAACTTAAGGAGGGATTGTCTCGGCCTTTCCCAAGGGCAACAATCCTCCAAAAACAATTCCAAAGGTGGATAGCAAATTTAATGTCGTGAAGCATAATGAGGAGAAGAAGGCCTTTAATGATGACACTTTGATAATGGCTGACGTTAAGGAAGCATTGGAAGAAGAATATGTAATTCCTCATGATGGTCCACTTGTGGAAATTGAATCTAGTATGGAAAATAAAGTCAGTTTTGAAGAGTTGATTAGCCCGAGTTACTCCAACCAAACTTTTCCTATTTTAAGAACAATTGTAGAACCACTTCATGAGATGGATTATAAGGATATCTCTTTGGCAACCACCGATGAGAAGGAAGAAGTATTTGACACTGAGATTGAGTTCCATTATACTGATCAACTATTCGAGAAAAGTTCAGAGTTACAGATAATGACAGAAAAAGAAGAAGAACATAGAGGGAAGATTGTTTTGCCCAATCCGATAGTGGACATGGACTTTATCCACACATCTTCATTCATTATTCCAGAATCAAAGTATAAAACATGTGACATTCCGCCAGTGATGGTAAAAGGAGAACCATTAGTGTTGAAGAGGGATCGATGTGGAATTGATGCGTATAAAAGTAAATCAGTGCAAAATAAATTTTCGAGAAAGCAAATTCTTCTTCATCGAAGTATAAGCCCAGAAAGGTACACTCCATCAATTTCCTTAATTGATTGGTTGTTTAAAGCTGGATGGTTTAGAAATAATGTTGTTATTGAATTTGTTATGGCACGGCTGGATGATAAAGTTTTGGCTACCCTTATTGATAACTCTTTGAATCTTGGATTTTTAATTGGAGATGAAAACTTCAGCATGCCTAGTGGTTTAATGGAAAACAAGATGATGGGCCATCTAAATATCTGGGATGAGAATTATGTTGACTCTGTTTTATTATTATCGCATCCTCTTGTTTCAGATTGTTGTGGGTCTAATCCCATTGAGTATATACCCCAAGAAAGGAACATGGTGTTGAATTCATTACTTACATGGTTCTTTAAAATTGGTTGGATGGAAGATTATTTTGTTGTTGGTTCTGGTTTTGAGTTTTGGAAAGAGGGTTTTGATATTGTAGTTGAGGAAAGAAGTTCTACAATTGAAGATTATTTTGGTTCAAAGTTACCACCACGACAAGATCTGGATATTGTCTTGTGCGAACTCACCATTCTTCTCCTATCTTTGGTAAGATGGTATGCACGGTCCTTTATGAAGAAATGGCCTCAAGGTGGAAACAAAACTTTTCCATTTGATCCAGGTGGAAGGCATGCAAGGAAGATAATGATGAATACTCCCTGGATTTGAGGACAAATCCTTTTCAACCCCGGGAGTATGATGTGCCCCAAGTTCCGAAACTTGAGCCCGAGCAAGGGGCTCTTTTATTCTCTAACCTTTTTTATTTATTTTGCAGGTTTTTGAATCAAATAAACATCATTGGAGTTGGCATTTGGGCTAATGGAGATTTTACAATTTTTGGGGAATAATTGTGAGCTGTTTTTCGCCTAGATTCTTACCTCCGACAGTTCAAGTGGATTGTTGACAATCAGGATGACATTGTTTCAACTTTAGTCCTTCATACCAAATGTAACCAACATCCAGAGGTTTCGAAAGATCTATTACGTGTTGTATTTGGGCTCCATTTGGTATGTCAAATGTCTTTGTTTCAGAGAGCAAAACTCAGACTCAGATTTTATTGTTGTTGTTTTAATTAAGGGTTTGTTTGGTCTTTTGCTACCTAGGGATATTTTAGTCCTTTTAAGATTTTGTTGTAAAACCTTAGGGTTTTATATACCCTATTTTCGAATGGAAGAACCAGTTGAAGATTGAATAGAAAATTGTGTTTCTCTTGGAAAGCAGAGCCGCGGCCACCCCCTCCCATTGAGCCGATTCTTCCATCCCCCTTGCAAGGAGTTCTTGAAGCCTCCTTTCCTTGCAATTTCAGGGTTATTACCTCTTCCAATCCTTTATCTTTGTGGTGAGGATTGTGGCTTGGAGGTAAAGGTAGGCTTCCAACCTTGGAGAGTGTTTGTTGTTAAACAAACCGCAAGTCGTCCCTCTCACTAGGAGGTCCACGGACTCCTTGGCTTTTTCTTCTCGATTCTTGAAGGTCCTATTTACAATTTCTGGATATTTTTGGCACTTACAGATCCTATTATGTGAGTATTGAATCAGTGTTTGGTGGCTCGTTCATAAAGTGTAAGTTGGTTAGTGTTTATTGTTGAATCCATTTTAACTGCTGAATCTGTTTTATTTACGCATTTCTGGAAGCTCGATTTGCAACTCTGTTTTGGAAGTCTTAAGCTACTTGGATCTGTTTTGTTTCTTTTGGAAAGTTGTTTATTTCTGAGTTAACTGAATACCCTCCAAATTTGGGGTCATTTCGCTGTATACATTACGACTTATTGGCGTTTGATTACTGAAAGGTTTTTATGTCCTGCTGAAACCTTATTTTTGGGTTAATATTGATTTCGTCATATGTAGTAATCCAGAGTGGTTTTTGCGACGATATTTTGACACAGGTTAGCTGAAAGTGTTAAATTGACATCCTCCAAATTCCAGCTAAACCTAGCGCGGGAATTGGGAGTTATTGCTGTTTTAGTTTCACTTGTCGGCATTTCACAGTGTTTTGGACAGATTCGAGTTTTGCGTTCTTAGTGATTCTTGGATCCTATCATTAGGGATGATTGACTTCATGGTTGTCAAACAAACCTTTACAATGACTCTTTCTAAGAGCATCACCCATTCTACTTAACTATTACGAGGCGTCAACCTTGGTGTATCGATTTACAAATGCAAAAATAGAAAATACAACTTTAGAACTTAACTCTCTAATATGAAATCTCAAGTTGAGTATTGAGAGATTTAAACCTATGCACTTTGATTAGTGAGAATACAAGTATGAAATTCGGTAGTGTTTCGGTATGATTCTCACTTGGTTAAATTGAGCTTTCGAGTGTCTTCATTTATAGAAAACTACTAAGCCAGTCGACCACCTCTATTTCAGTCAACCTCCATTCGACTGTTGGAATGTATCAGTTGTGAAATGCAGTCAAGCAGTCGATCAAATTGTCCTTAGTTGACTGCTTTTAGGCAAAGAAAAAAATTGATAGAATCTTTCTTATTTGTGAGGTCGACCATTTCTGAATCGGTCGACCGCTTCTATAATAGTTTCATAATCTCTTACGGCTGGTCGACCACCTTCAAAATGGTCGACCACCTCTTCAGTTTTTCAGCAATTTGGTTGACCACCTCTTCTCTAAAGTCGACCAATACTTCATGTTTTGCTCTTTTTCAATCTTCTAAATTCCAATGATCAATATATAAACTAAATGGACTTAGAAAAACCTGTTAGTAAACATTAATACCCGTATTAAGGTTATTTCAAATAAATATTAATAACGTATTAACTAAATTCAATAATTATAAAATAAACAACTTAATTATTCAAATAACAATGTTATTATCAAAATAAGTAATGTAATGTTTATTAGGTCAACTGTAATAACCTAACTTTTTATATCGGAGTTTAAAAAGGATAAATTGGAAAAGGAGTTGAGAGTGTACGAATTAGTCGAATAATTATCGGGGTATTACAAGTGAAGGAAATGTTAGATTGTAATTTATGGGAATTATTTGATGATAATTATGTCATGTTGCGTGACGTACGCATTAAATTATGCTTGGAAATTATAGGATTATTATTGGGAAAAATAATCTAAGTGTGAAACTTAAGAGAAAATGTGTACAGTGTGTTTCGGACAAATGGTGGACGAAGAAGGCTCGCGTCCGTTTTGAATCTGTACAAATTTGGGACAATTCAGACGACTTGCGGACGAAGCGGAAGAAGAAATTCGCGTCCGCAATGAATCTGTACTAATTTCTAGATGATTTCGGTTGCCTTGGTCTCTTCCGAAATCTGGCGCGAACAACGCGGACGTTGTCGATTTGAATCTGTATTCTATTTTATTCGTTTTCGGACACGTTGGTCCAGTCCGAAATCTGCCACGGATGCCTGATAACATCTGAAAAGTCTAAAATCTGCAAAAATCTATTTAAATCCTCTTTCTCTTTCTACCGATTTCGTGCCTTACACATCAACTCCTCTCTCCTCCAGCCTCCACGGGAATGACCAGCCTCTCCCTGCAAATAGGAAGGCTTTCCACGTGCCTCTTCCTCAATGGACCTTCCTTCGTTGGTTTGTGTGATGGCTAGCTCCTCTCTTGCAGCCTGCAGCTTCACTTTATCCCCTACTGCAGCTCAGTCCTCTTTCCTCCCTTCAGTCTACGTCTATAAGAGGTGAGTTCCCCTAGGTAATCCAGTATTTGGTAATTTTGAACATGTGAAAGTGTAATCTTGTTGTGAGGAAGTGTTGCCTTGTGAGTACTGAAGGTGTGATGTGATTAGTGAATTGCTATGAAGATTTTGTGTTTAAGTGTTCAAAGGCTCTGTGAAGTCTATCCACCGTGGAGGTAAGTGATGATTTTTATTTATGAACCTTCAATAGACTAGGCCAATTTGCTTAAGAGTATTGACGTCTAATGTCATATTTATGAAGGAATTTTGGGAGTTGAGAAACTAGGAAACATCTTGGCTGCTATTTTGCTGTAATTTTGCTACAATTTTGCTGCTGGAAACAAAGGTAAGAATTAGAATTTGGTTGGCCAATAGATGGCCCTACATTACAGGTTCTTGCTTGCTTGTTACTAATATTATTGTTGGAATGTGAAGCATGTTAAGTAAATCAAATAGAAATATCATCTACTAGATTTTGAATGCATACTTGTTGCTGATTTCAATATTCTTTCAGTAATAGTGAAGCATGAATGATGGTCAAATATTTTATCAAAAGCTGCTAAGTTGTTAGGAACTGAGTAACCTGTCAATATTGGACCCTTTTTCTTAGTAGAAATTATGGCATCATTAAGTTACATCGGAGAAGTGTTAGAAATCAAGTTGTTATTGTTGTGAAGTGGATTGCTTAATTGACAAGTCCTGTTAATCTGAGAAAGTATTATTATGCTTTTAATTGAATTCTTGGATTCAGGTGATCTTAGAGATTTTTGATATAGTTAAACCAAGCATAGAAATTTCATTGGAACAGTTGATAATAAATGAGATTCAGTTGGATCTGGATATGGATTCCCTTGCTCGTACCACTTAATAATCAACTTGAAATCTTATTGGTTACTTTAAATGCTCAATTAGAACCTAGATAGTTAAATAAATAAATTATGTGCCTTAAGATGAACTTCCATGTGAAATTGTGATTAAACTGGTTGTATTTTATTATATATCATTTCTCTGTTTTATTTTGTGGCACTCATGCATCATCCTAGAGCTTATGAATTGTTTACATGTTGTGTGTCATCATAATATATGTAAATAGGGGTGTGAGTGTTCGGGTGATCGGTGACACTTCCATACGGTAGTATTCCTCCCACGTAAGGAGTGGTAGGTTTGGAGTTAGCTACGTGGAAGCTGGGTTTACCTTTACCCTGTTCTAAAACCCTCAACGTCTTTAACAAAAGTGAGGATACCTGCATGTGGAACACCCACGATGGATATATCTCCCCACCGGAGTGAAATGGTTAAGCCACATGACCCTGGGAGTATTCCACCTTGATTTCCAGAAGTGATACGGCTCTCTTCTGTAATGCATTGTGTGGTCATGCATCATTCGCATTGCATTTTAATTCTGATTCTTACTGGGCATTAGGCTCATTCTTTTTCCCGTAATGTAGGTATATGTACGTGAAATAGGTGAACAGGTCAAAGGCAGTTGACGAAGTATTTGCGCGGTAGATCTTGTGGCTAGTTGGGCTAAAGAGCTTGAAGAGGAAATTATTTGTAAAAGGGATTTGCAAATTACTTAATATTCTTTATTGTATGGTCTTAATTCCGCTACTTTTCATAAAATGATTGTATTACTCCTACTGTAATTTGATAAATGTTTTAAGTAAAGAGTTTGAACGATCGAGTTTTATAAAGAAAAGTCTCATCTGATTTTATAAAAGAAAAAGCTTTAAATTTACATAATTTTCAAAGTAAATAAAAACTGGGTCGTTACATTAACAATCTCCCCATTTTTGATGATGACAAACCATATTAAATTGTTTAATCACCTATCCTAAGCATGAGCATAATGTCTATTACATATTTCATACTCCCCCTTAGTTCATGCAATTTCTCACTTTAAATTCATGCTAATCATGCTTTTCTAACTACTTATTCTAACTTCTCCCCCTTTTTATCATAATAAAGAAGAAATCAATGGGGATGTCTAACAAAGTTAATCAAAAAATTTCTCCTCCTTTATCATTATTCAAAACATAAAATTATTGGAGAGAAATTAACACTCAAAATCAACCATTCAATTCAACATATCAATATTTCAATCAAAAAAAGTATCAGTTCCCCCTTTGACATTGAACATATATAAAAACTAAAGATCCACAAAACAATTCAAATAATCAAATAAACTTCTCCCTCTTTGACAATTTCAAAAAAACATAATAGTTGGGGCTTTTAGAAAATCAAAGCAAATCATTCAATTTATATTAACTTCTTCCCCTTTCGCATAATAAAAAACAAATCAATGGGGAAATCAAAAACATCAAAACAGAACAATTTAATCAAATTAATTCTCCACCTTTGTATATCAATTGTTGGGAGAAACATCTAATTATATACCCAAAATAATAATTCAATTTAAACCATTTGTAATAATAAAAGCATTTAAACTTATATAAAAAGAATTATACAAGTTAAAAAAAAAAAATTTCTTCTCCACCTATTTCAATCTTCAAATTCAACTCAAGGGGGAACAACCAAGATATTAAAAATCAAACATCCAACAACAATTCAAAATAATTTATGATACAAGTTGTTGGATTAACAAAATTTTACCACAAAAATAACAATTGAAGAATTAAAAACAATTGAAGGATAAAATTTTTTTCAAACCAATGATATCAAAGAAATATGCAAAATAAAAAAATCAATATTAATCAAGAGAATAACACGTTAACCTATATGCATATGATACATTCAATTCAAATCAAAAGTATAAATATTAAGCAATTTAAACATTTTAATGGCATACTCTTGATTCTCAAAATCAAAAAACACTTTGGTGTTTTTTTAAGCACCCAAACCTTTTTGGGTCGTTTAACCTTATGAATAGTTCCTTTTGGAACCCAAACCATTTTAGAATTTGCTCTTTTATTACTCAATTTTAAAGGGCAACTAAAAGATTTATGTCATATACAATTGCAAGAATTACAAGTACTAGGACTAAAAAAGAATTTATTATAATTTTCTTGTTTTGGAAAGGTTCATAACCAATTCCACCCTTATCAAAGGTTATCCTTTGATAAGGGTGGAATTCGATTTTCTAATAGCATGTTCAAATTTTTGTAGCCATTTGTGTATTTCAAAATAATAGAGCTCAAATCACTATTTTTAACACAAATATTATTCTCAAGTGATTTGTTAGTAGCAAATAAATTATCATTCTTAGAATTCAATATGCTCATTTCTTTTCTAAAACATTTACCAATGCCAACAATATTTTTAATCAAATTTTCATTCTCTTTCTTTAACAAATTTTATTTACGCTTAACCAAATTGAAATTATCAAAGAATTCATTAAAGACATTTAACATGATGCGAAATGGGACCATTCAGTTATTTATCAAAGCTCAAAGAATATCATGAAGATCAAGCATATTTGAGGTTCTTTCCAAAACTGTCTTCATTCTAACCTTTACCAATGGTTCTACTATTTTGGAAATCAAGACGACGTCTTTTCAAGAAGCTTTCTTCATGAAGATTATGCCCAACTTCTTAGGCTTTGTAACGCATGTTAGATCGTTTAATTCGGAGTCCATTTACTATGGTAAAAGACCCAAGAATAGAGAGATAAAGTTTAAGAGAAGTCTGAGGTATCAAGAAACTTAAGATATGGAAGCCATCCAAATGGACAATTTCAACATGAAAAGAAGCCCAAGAGTAAGCCCATGAAGACAAGCTTGAAAGACAAGAGGGAGAAAGATATTATCTCTTTATATAGTATCTCTAAAAAAGATCCACCTTTCTAGGATATCTAGATCCACATATCTAGGTTATCTTTCATTTAATTTTCTAATTTATGCTTTTAAATCAGCTCTATATAAAACCACCCTAGTACTGATGTGAGGTTGTTGAATTTTGATAAAGCAAAGCTTTTACTTTTCGGGAATTAGAGAGATCATTTTCTTCCTTTGGTGAGTGATATCCAAAGACCCTTTGGTGCATAATATCTAAAGTCCCTTTCGTGTGAGTTATATCACGAAAGAAACTTGCAGCCGCGTCCTTATCCAAGGAGGTGAGAAGCGTTACGTTCATCCATCACATTCATCCATTGGTAGCTTAAAGTTGTTAAGTTTCATATTCCAAGATTCCATTCTAGAATTTGAGACTGTTAGATATAAATCAATTCCGTGCACACATCACAACAACTCATCATTATCATCAATATCATTATATAAATCATTAGATATGTTGTGTGCCTTATTCTCCTTGGCCATGAAGCAAAAATTGGAGACTTCTTCAATTTAAGAAGAAGAACTCATGTTGTTATCGTCCCAAGCGGCCTTGAACGCTTTCTTCTTGAAATCCTTTGATTTTTTCTTTGCTTTTAGGCACTCATAAGTGGTGTATCTGGGTTTCCCACACCCCAAAGCAAACTAGTACCTTCTGTCCTTTTTCTTTCTTTTCTTGAAAGTATTTGTTGAACTTCTGGGATATAAATTTGATATTTTCATCTTCATCCTCTTCCCAGAACTCACTTGTGTACTTCAGGAGGCTTTGAGGGGCAATATCTTTTTTTTGGAGACTTCTTCACCTCTTTCTCATTGGCCACCATCATGATCTTATGTGTCATTAGAGATCCGATGAGTTCTTCCATCTTTAAGGCCTTTAGATCTCATGGTACTTGAATGGCGGTCATCTTTCAATGCCATGGCTTTGGTAGACACCTAAGAATTTTCCTAACAAACTCTTCGTTGAGATAAACTCTACTAAGCATTTTAAAACCATTAGTAAGGTTAGTAAAATGAGCAAACATTTTACTAATGGATTCATCCTTTTCCATGGCAAACAATTCATATTCATGAATAAGCATGCTCAATTTACTTTTTTTTTTACTTGATTAGTGCATTCATGCATAATTTCAAGCAATTTCCAAATCTCAGAGGCACTATCACATGCTTGAATTATATTAAACTCTTCTCTATTCAATGCATAGTATAAAGTATTAATAGCTTTTATATTCATGCATAATTTACTTTTATCTACATCATTGAATTAAGTATATAATTTTGGAACATCTATACCATTTTCAAATTTAAGCCAAATGAAAGACCCGTTTTTGACAATGTTCCAAAGATCATAATCTAAAGATTGTATATATATTTTCGTCCTATACTTTCAATATACATAATTATTACCATCAAAATATGGAGGTCTAAATAAAAATTGTCCTTCAACATTTAAATTCAAAGCCATAATAATTTATACAATCCAAGAATTCACTCAATTTTTCCAAATAGATTTCTAACAAGAAATTCAACCAATTTATGCAAATTAAACAAATTTTTATAAATATATTCAATATCACACAAAAACATTTAATAACCCCACTTTGATACCACTTGTTGAACCGTATGAACGCTTATAGAGGGGGGGGGGGGTGAATTAGGTGTGCTAAAATATTTCGTGTGATATTTATTTTTCTAACCCTAAATGATTGATCAATAATAAATAAACAAACAATTGCAAATATGAGATAAGGGAAAGAAATACGTCACCAAGTTTGTTCATGCGTTTCGACAACTCTGGCCCACATCCATGCTCCAAGTTTCCCACTTGGAGATCCTTAATCACCTAACTTCTCCGGTTAGTGATGATTGATATCACGGGTGTCAATCAAACCTTTAAAATGACTCTTTCTCAAGGCGTTACCCTTTTCACTTGACTATTACGGGGCGTCACCCTTGGTGTATTAATTTACAAATGTGAAAATAGAAAATACAACTTTAGAACTTAACTCTCTAATATAAAATTTGAAGTTGAGGATTAAGAGAGTTAAGCCAAGGGAGTTATTTGATTAGTGAGAATACGAGTATGAAATTTGGCAGTGTTTTGGTATCATTCTCACTTGGTTGAATTGGGCTTTGGAGTGTCTTTATTTATAGAAAACTGCTGAGCCGATTGACCACCTTCATTTTGGTCGACCTCCATCCGACCGTTGGAATGTATCCATTATGAAATGTAGTCGTGCAGTCAACCAAATTTTCCCAGTCGACCATTTCTAAACTGGTCGACCGCTTCTACAGCAGTTTCAGAACGTCTTCGAATCTGTCTTTATGACTAGTCAACCACATTCAAACTTGTCGACTGCCTCTTTAATTTATCAGCAATTTGGTCGACCACCTCTTCTTTGAAGTCAACCAATACTCCGTGTTTTTTTCTTTTTCAATCTTCTAAGTCTCAATGATCAACATATAAACTACATGGACTTAAGAAAACTCATTAGTAAATATTAGTACCGGTATTAAAGGTATTTGCAATTAATATTAATAACGTATTTACTAAATTCAACAATTACAAAATAAACAACTTAATTATTCAAATAACATAGTCATCATCAAAACAAATAACCTAATGTCTTTTAGGCCAACATTAATAACGGTCTCAGAAAGGAACATGTCTATAGAAAATAAAGCATCAATGATATTGTATTATAAAGACAGCGTGCCAGCAGTGAACAATGAAAATGTAGAAGAGAATGTGTCTGTGGAAGGGAACGTGTCCATAAAAAGGAATGTATGTACAGAATGAACAACATCATTTTAGGAATGGAATGCAACTTTGGCGAAAAGCAATGAATCTATAACAGAAAGTAAAATGCATAAAAATGTTATCGTAAATTGAAGGAGAAAGTTGTAGTAGAAAGGAAAAATGATATAAATATTGTCTTTTTAAGATAAGGAACATATCCGTGGAAGGGAATGCATCTGTAGAAGATAAGTTAAGTGAAAGAAAAGTCATTGTATTATGATGTGGATCATATCTACGAAAGGGGATGCATCCTGATGGATAAGTAGAGTGGATAGAGCATCGTCCTTTCAAAAGAAAAGTGGCGGCATAATGACATGTCCGTGGGAGAGTTTGTATCCATAGAAAAGAATGAGTCTACAGTTTGACGTGGTGAAAGGTAAATAGCTCATGCTTTTACAACAGAAACTCACTGTTTGTAGTAGTGTTTATGGACGAAAAAGGGCATTTATGAATATGAAAAATGGCGTAGTGTGGATGATAAGAGACTTCCGCGAATAACAAGGAACTCTTGTCCACGTTTTAGCGATAGATATATTATTACTCGATGACGTTCAACTATTTGTGGAGTTAATATGGCCATTGGGAAGATTAGAAAATTATGGCTTCTCATCTGAAGGAGATCAAAATATTTATTGAGGATGAATAGGGACATTCTCATGAATACATAAAGGAAATGGCTTTCCATTATAGTGGATACCTCCCTTCCACTCATTCAAGGGAGAGACCTAAAAATTCTACCCAATAACTATGATTTAAGGACACCTTTGGTAATAAGAAAGCATTTTGGTGCCAAGGAGACTCACGAAGTAAGAGGCTAGTCGTTTCCTTCCATTTTTAGAATAGTCTACGATCCGAGGGGATAATTAAATTTATATTTATTGGAATTGTACTAAGAATCAAAGGTAAGTAGTGATTGCATGTGTTTGGCCTTCTGGGTCTACACCACAAAATGCTAAGTTGTCCTTAGCTGTTGATATGTTACTTGTTAACATGAATATATTAAGGATATGCAGATTTTTTAGATGTTAATGATGGATACCATATTTTGTAATATTGATGGTATAGATAATTTGATGATATGGTGATAGTTCAGATGTTAATGATAGATACATGTTCTGTTGTTTGATGATATAGTCGATTTGAGGATGTGTTGTTCTGTTAGATGATGTTTGGGGTTATTATGCTGCTTTGTTTGATGATGATGCTTAGATGTCAAGATAAGTTGCATGCAGGTTGCATTATTTCGTCCTTCATGTTTTTAAGAAGATGAACGAAAATGTTTTCTCATGCATACAATTTCATGTAAGAAAGATAAAGAACAATATGAAAATACGTAACAGCTTTAGCGATACGATTCCAATGCAACTTTGTGCAGTTGATGCCCCCAATGGAGCTTCGGTGGACTTGTCCCCCAATGATTTTACAACTTTGATTTTGTGTCCCAATGATAAGAAATGAAGAAGAAAGAAAAGAACAAGAAAGAAAATAGAAAAGAATTAAAGATTGAAATTAGATGTTTTTATAGATTGCATATCATGTTTATTTATTTATTACTTACTAAGTATTAGGCTTATAGATGAGTTTTGTGGTATAGATGATGAATTAGGCGATGGTACGTGGAATGAAAGAGTTGGATGAAAGATGCTATTGAAGAAACATCTCCATGATGATGACTTAGTGTTGTTACATCAAGAATGACCACATGGTACAATTTTGAAGGATAATTTATGAATTTATGAAATAAGAAAATTTATGGAAAATGTATGTTGTAATCATTTTTATTGTCATGATTTCATTTATGATTTATAGTAAGTATTTTTTTTAGAGATGTTTCCACTACACAAATTCAAAAGTATTGGGAGACTATGTATTTGTAAAAAGAAAAGTAGTTTGAAAAGAATGAATATAAGGTATTTCAAATTACGTATATTTTGGATAAGAAAATTTGGGGCATTACACAAGATCTTTTTGTCTGACAAATTCCTTTTGTATCTTGTAACTTGTTGGTATATTTCATAATTAGACTCGTTTATGCTTAGTTCAAGCTTTTTAGTGAGCGGAGGTTTAAGAAGGTGTATTTTGGGTTTGCACAACCTAAAATCTGTTGATTTTTTGGGTTGGCATCGGTACTTCAGTGTTGTGACACTATGTGTTTGGCTAATGCAGGTCTAAGCCCTGAACTTTGAAACCCAAAACTAAATCATGTTGCACTACAACAATGAGTTTTGAGCTCCAAAGCTTCCACATTGCCCAAAAGGGGTATGATTTGTTTTGGGCACCATAACATCAGAGGTGCAACACTTAGTCTGGAGGGTCAACCTAAAATCGTGTTTATATTATGTGTTGGGCGTCACAAAAATGGAGGATTAGCGCAACTGATAACTCTAAAAATTGAGTTATTCTAATAGGATTTATACGAATAATTGCAATTAGTTATGAGTAAATTTAGTTGATTGTAAGTGATAGCTATAGCTTTTCTATAGCATTATGGAATTAGGTATTAAAAATATATTTTGATAAATCTGCATTAATATTTAGATAAATTTCTTGTCTTGAGAGATATTTTGCAGATTTTATATTTTTGAGTAATTAGGAAGGCTAAGATATGAGAAATAAAGTTCCAAAGAGAGGGTTTAACGACAAATTAAAATTTGAAGAACCTTCAAAATTTAGAGAAAGAATCTAACTTAAAATCTCAAGCACCAACAAATCTTCTAGGAACACCTCATCTATAAAAGCCATTGATGTGTTTTAACTCGGAAATATCTTGGTATTCCTCATTTAGCCGCAGGAGCCAGGAATTTAGAAAAAGGGGGGAGAGAAGATCTTGAAGAAGAAATCAGCTAGCTTGGAATTCTTCATATCTGACAATTGTGAAGTGTTTTCATTATTTCTTATTTCTGACTTCTTCTCTTGTATATTTTATCCTCAATTTAGATTAATATTTTACCAAAGTATGCTTTTCTTGAATATTATTATGAACTAAAACTTATTTCATGGAGAAGATAAAGTACGAAGATTTATAATGTATGCATGTATTTTTAACCTTCTATGACTTTGTTGATTGGTTTATTTAATATTATTTCTATTGCATATTGGTGGTTATTTAATGGAAATCATAATCCCCATACCATTATTCCTACTCTAAGAAAGCAATGAAATTTATATTCGTATGAATATTATTCATATAGTTAATTTTAAAACTAAAGATAAAAAACTTTATACAAGATAATAATATAAACATGTATCACAAAATGATCTCTTATTACACCTACGCATAGAAATATAACTCATTGATTAATGGATGATAATACATTCAATTGGAAGATTGTCGTAGAAAAAGAAAGTTTGAGATAACTGATATGTGATGCTCTAACAATGCTGTAACATACATGTAACAAGTTATTCAGATGAGGAAATGAAATCGTGAAAATGTCTCTAATTGGACTATCATTCAATCTGTTTATTTTCATAAGATATCAATTAATCTTGTTTTTCATTTTAATTAGTCTTTGTATGTAGAAGTCTAATACATTTTATTAAAACCTTGTGAAAATTGTTGAGAATTAAACTCAAAATTGTTAGCATTCTGGGGCATTTTTCAACAAGGATTTGAAGAGTCAAATGGCAACCAAATTAAATGTATGACCTATGGATTTTAATGCCTCGGATGTCTACTTTCTGATGGTTTAAATTTCAAGTCATTGGGAGTTTCTAGAAGAAGTTATGATGTTTTTAGTAACCAAAGGTCAGAAATTGTGATGTTTCGTATTCTGTTTTTAATGTCTTTCAGTATGTTTATTGTTTTAATTATTGTACGTATTTGAAGAGTCTTATTTGCGTTTATAAATATTGTATTATGCTCATTTGAGAAAAAGAGAATGAAATACAAATTTTGAAGAAGCTTTCGAGTAGTTATCTTCTCTTTTTTCTAAAAAACAAACACTCCATTTTTTTTTATCAAATTGGTATCAGAGCATGTCGAACAATGGGAGCACACCGTTGGGACAAATGCCACTGCCACGACTCACCAAGACGAACTACGACAATTGGAGTATTCAAATGCGTGCATTGCTTAGTGCACAAGATGCATGGGAAGTAGTCGAAACCGGTTTCACAGAGATGGAAGCCACTGGTGCCATGACAACAAATCAATTGAAAGCGTTGCAAGAAACGCGAACGAAGGACAAGACCGATCTCTATCTCATGTTTCAAGCATTAGATGAGTTGGCTTTTGAGAAGATTGCTGGTGCAACAACTTCAAAGGAAGCATGGGACACTTTACAAAAAGTGTTCAAGGGTGTCGACCGAGTTAAACAAGTGCGGCTTCAAACTCTTCGTGGCGAGTTGGAGGCCATGAAGATGAAGGAGTCGGAAGACATATCAACCTACATCCCATGTGTGCAAACAATGGTGAATCAACTTAAACGCAATGGAGAAACCCTAACGGATGCAAGAGTCGTGGAGAAAATTCTTCAGTCATTGACCGTGAATTGTGAGAATGTTGTATGCGCAACCGAGGAGTCGAAGAATTTGGAAGAGATGACCGCCAGTGAACTTGTGGCTCTCTTGAGACACATGAACAAAGGAAAACGAAGAAGGCATAAGAAGTCTTGCAGGAGGCCTCACAAACAAAGACGACTATCAAGGAGGATAAAGTAATGTACACACAACACAACCGAGGAAGAGGACGTGGCCGTGGAGGCCAAGGTTTTAATCACAGTGGAGGATGCGATCGCGCAAATAATGGTGAAAAGAAGGGCAAGACCAGCTAGCAAAATTGGCATGGACGAGCATGTTGTCGTGGAAGAGGTGGCCTGTCGAATCGTTCAACTATCAAGTGTTACAAATGCAGCAAGTATAGACACTACGTAAAGGAATGCTACTTCGAGAATAAAGTGGAAGAAAATGTGAATCTAGTTGCGAAAGATGAGACAAAAGACAATGGCGTTCTCATGATGGCCCAAAAGGACACCAATCAGGAAAGCAACGTGGTATGCTATCTCGACACCAGTACTAGCAATCATATGTGTGGACACAAACATCTATTTGTTGATATGCAAGAGATTAAAGATTTGGAGACGCGTCGAAGGTTCAAGTCAAAGGTTGAGGAAAAATAAGTTTTTCAAACAAGGATGGAAAGGAAGGAACAATGGAAGATGTCTACTATGAACCCGACTTGAAGAGTAACATTCTTAGTATAGGTCAATTATTGGAGAAAGGATTTTCGGTCTTCATGAAAGATCGGATGTTGCACTTGAAGGACAAAAATGGTCGCTTGCTCGCACACGTGGAGATGGCAAAGAATCGAATGTTCAAACTTAACTTGAAGAATGTGAGAGAAAAGTGTTTGCAAGTAAATATGGAGGGCAAAGTATGGCTATGACATTTATAGTTTGGGCCCTTACATTATGGCGGCCTAAAAGAGTCAGCAAAGAAGGAAATGGTCCATGGGCTACCAAACATGGACTACACCAAGAAGTTTTGCGAGGGATGTGTACTCGGCAAATAAGCAAGGACTACATTTCCAAAGAAGGTAGAATATCGTGCAAGGAGATCCCTTGAGTTGGTACACACCGACATATGCAGCCCGATCACACCAAAGTCCTTTAGTGAGAAGAGGTATTTTATCACTTACATTGACGATTATAAAAGGAAGACTTTGGTTTATTCTTGATGGAAAAGTCAGAAGCATTCAAGGTGTTGAAAAAGTTTAAGGTGCTAGTAGAGAAGACAATCGATCTTTACATCAAGGCTTTACGGTCGGATCAAGGCGGAGAGTACATTTCAACCGCTTTCACAAGGTATTGCGAGGAACAAGAAATCAAAAGATTCTTGACCACAACTAATCTAATATCTCATAAATTAATCAGGATGTAATACCCAGATTGATACATTACAAAACATGAGAAGACCAATGAAATGATCCATAACAAAGAAGATCGACAAAAGCATACAAGTCCAAGTTAAAGAACCATTAAATGGCAAGTCAAGGGCCATGATGGTGTAAGGGATTAGGGAGGATCCAATGGAGGACCAAGGTAGGATAGGATTGAAGAAAAAGGGCCAAAATTGAAGGTGGATCGAAGTAGCCCATGGCCCAGGCCCACTGCAAGTGCCGCCCAGAAGTCAACAGGCCCGCCTCTCAGACAGCTGCCCGACAGTGTGCCTGCCAGCCGACAGTGCCGCTTGCCTGCCTTGACTGCGCTCCTGACTGCCTTGACCATGCACTCGCCAGCGCTGACCGGCTGACTGGTGTGCCTAGCACGCCTACCATATGCCACCCGCGGCAATTCTTCACCTAACATGGACTTTTTGCATTCTTTTATATATTTTATATAATTTTATAATGTTTCTATGTCCCCTAGAGTTGCTTATAAATAGATGGACAAACCTTCAATGCAAATGATAACTTACAACTTGAAATTTGAGAGCATTTTTTGCTTAGAGAGTGATTCTCTTCTTGAGCGCTCATTGAGGACTTGATCTTCTTCAATTGTTTGTTTGAAGAGATCAAACTTGATAGCTTTGATTCAACCAACAACTTTGGTTCGGGTCAAGCTAATCTCTTTGATAGTTCGGTTCCCATCTCTCCATAGATAACGGATCGAATTCCTAATCTGTTTGAATCTCCAAGGTGTCTTATGAACATTTTGCATTGTTGTCAGGTTTTAGACATTTAAGGGTTAAAGTGTGGAGGAGGAGTTACTCGGGAATCAGGAGAAGTTACACGTGGAAAATTCTACTGTAGGAAAATTCTACAAGAGGTAAGAAATAAGATTTTGTGGCCAGTGGAAGCTCTACATAATAGGATTTTATGTTTTCACTTACATTACAGTATTGTTGAAAATACTGTTAGAATTATGTGTATAAGTTACGGTAAAATAATGTTGAAAATATGATTGAAATTATCATGAAAACTATCGTTAAAATAGTGTCAACATAATTACAGAAATTATTGTTGTAATTAATGCACGAAATAACAAAGAAAAGATGTGAAAATAAAAATGAGTAAAAATATATAAACTGCCTTAATTTCATATATGGACTGTTTTACTGCTGTTAATTCCATTGTAATGTTTTGAACTGTACATGCATCATGATAGGGCTTATGAAACTGCTGACACATGCATAACATGTTTATAAATGAACCAATAAATGTAAATAGGTGTATGAAATTGGTGGTGACGCCCTTAATGGATGAATCTCCTCGTCGGAGTGACGGTTAATTCATAAGACGATATAATGGATCCAACTTCCCTAGATTAATAAGATCTCATACATCTAGACTATTAAGTGAAACTAAATTTGCATGAAAGAGGAAATAGGTTTTTCTCTAAAATGACTGCATACACATTGCATACGCATACATTGTATTTCTTGCTGAGCCTTGGCTCATTGTATTACCCGTTATGTAGGTAAATATTATTAAGGAGAATGCATTGCCAGATGAAATCTTGGGTTATCAACTAGAGAAGACCTGATGAGTTATGGCTAAAGAAACATTGGTTATTTTAAATTATGATTTTATTCACTAAATGATTTGTATAATATGGACTGTATTTTAAATTGTTTAAAATTATGATTTGAATTTATTTCGCTAAATTACTATAATTTCCTACTTAACAATATGTTTTGAAAAAATTAAAAGAAAATTTTAAATTTTCCATAAAATTCAACTAAAGAAAATTGATTTTATAAATTGTGGGCATTAGAAATGGTATCATAACAAAACTCGGTTCTGTAGACTGCTGATAACGTAAGACTCATCTTGGAATGCTTCTCCAATTGTGAGTAATTTTCTTATCATGTACATTAAACTTTTGAATTACCTCATATAGTAGAAATGGTTAATCAAGAAACTCAATTTATTAACACTTAGTGGTGTAATTATACTGTACAAATAAGTTCTGTCTAAGGTGACTGGTATTTAAGTGGACCGTCGTGACCCATTAGCCTATCTTGGGAACTTATTTGGAAAGGATATTCTGTCTAAGGAAACTGGTATTAAGTGCTATGTTGAGACCCACTAGCCGTTCCTAGGAATGCCCTGATCAATATTAAGAGATTAACAATACTCCAATAAAATATTTAGGACTATAGGAATGACAAGAGAACAAGAAGTAACGTACCTACAAACAACGCGCGCAATGGTAATGGAACAATAGCTCTCAATTGGATAACGCTCTCAATTGGATAATGCGCAACGCGCGCAATGGGGACGGAGGAGATAACGCTCTCAATTGGATCACTATAGTAGTGGAAAGACAATCCCAGTTTATGAAACAACAGCTCCAGCTTATGACACGCCTCGTGGGAAATGGCAATGGTAATGGAAATAGTTATGGAAATGGAAGTGGAAATGAACATGGAAATGGCAACCAGCAAGCAATGGTGGTTCCTGAAAAAGTTGGTTGGGAAAAGTTTCTAAAGCTCAAACTTCCAAGTTTTGATGGGAATGTGTCTGATATAGACAAAGAAGAAGAATGAATCCAATCCATTGAAGACATGTTCGAGTATGCTAGCATCGGAGAAACTGAAAAGGTTAAATGTGCAACATATTTGTTGGTCTTGGACCCTCGTTTTTTGTAGGACTCAATAAAAGAAGCACAGCATGTTTGTGCCCTTAATTGAAAAACGTTCAAGGAGTTGTTCAACGGTAAATATTTTGACCATACTATAAGAACACAGAAGATGGTGGAATTCATGTGACTGTGACAAACGGGGACGGTATCTGAATATATCCAAAAATTTGAGGCTCTTGCTCGATTTGCTCCACTTTTGGTGTCAATAGAAAAATCCAAAGTTAATCACTTTGTTCTAGGATTAAAAATGAAATCCTTGATGGTGTTACAATAGCAAGAACGGAGAATGTCCCTTATGCAAAAATTGCTACAAATGCTCTAGCGGTGGAGAATGTAAAGACCATGGCGGCAAGACAAAAAGAGTTTAGTCAAAGACTCTAGAGAAATAATCAAACCATGCAACGAGTTGCTCAACCCATTAATCATGGAATAAAAAGACCCTTTGGGTTGGATTTACAAGCAAGAAAAGATAAGCGTCCGATGATTGAAGCATCCATTCAACCCAAGTCTTGCCCAAAATGTTAGAAAAGCCACTTTGGGCCATGCAAGGTTGGTTCTGGCCTTTGCTGCAAATGTGGAAAACCAAGACATATTTCTCAATATTGCCTTGAGTCGGTTAGAAAACCAGAAGGAGTTGGTCCAAGAGTATTCTCATTATCTAGAGAAGAGGAAGAAGTGATTGAAGAAATGATAAATGAAGGAGTTGACATTGAGGAACTAGGCATCAATGAGGAAATACTCACTGTTTTGCCAGGTACTCAAGACTTTTGATAAGTCTGTACCTTTGTAATACTATTAACCTTAAATAAAAAAATTTTCATTTATCATTTCAGGTACTATCTCAATTAATGGTATCAACACATACACTTTATTCAATTCAGGTGCTACACACTCCTTCATTACAATCCAATTTAGCACCAAAATAAGTTGTGTTTCGAAACTTACGAGTTGTGCACATAAAATCCAATTACCCTCTACCAATTATTTAACAGCTTGTGGTATTTAAAGACTCAAGAAATTGAGATTTGTGGCAACTTATTTCATGCCAATTTAATTATTATGCATCTTAAAGATTACGACATTATCCTAGGTATGGATTGGCTATCTCAACATCAAGCTATATATCGACTGCAAAAAGAAGGAAGTAAGTTTTTACTCTCTTGATGATAATTCACATATTTTTCGAGGAACTAAGGACAAGAGAAAGTTTGACATGCTATCTACAATCAAAGCCATACGATTATTGGAAAATGGTTGTGAAGGATTTCTTATCAATGTATTGAACTCTACGACAAGCTCAAAAACAAAATTAGAGGATGTTCTTGTGGTCTGTGAATTTCCTAGTGCCTTCCTTGATGATCTTCCTCGACTACCACCATATCGAGAGATCGAGTTAATTATTGACCTATACCTCGGTACGGTACCCATTTCTAAAAATTCGTATAGAATGGCACCGGTAGAGTTACGAGAATGAAAGCTACAGCTGGAAGAATTAGTCGAAAAGGGTTTTATTTGACCAAACTTCTCTCCTTGGTGAGCTCTGGTTCTCTTTGTAAAGAAGAAGGATGGATCTCTATGAATGTGTATTGACTACCAAGAACTCAACAATGTGACGATTAAGAACAAATATCTGTTACCAAGGATTGATGATTTATTTTATCAATTGCAAGGAGCACGCATATTTTTCAAGATTGATCTTCGTTCGGGATACTATCAGCTAAAGATTAAACTAGAGGATATTCTAAAAATAGCTTTCCGGATGAGGTATGGCCATTATGAATTTCTTGTAATGTCATTCGGACTAACCAATGCTCAGGCAACATTTATGGACTTAATGAATAAAATTTTCAAAGATTATCTAGATAAGTTCGTAATTGTCTTCATTGATGACATCCTAATTTATTCATGCTTGGAGGAGAAACATCAGGAACATTTTGAGCATTGCTCTTTCTATTTTGGCCAAACAACCTATACGCGAAATTCTCCAAATGCAAATTCTGGTTGAACAAAGTAAGTTTTGTTGGCCACGTGATCTCAAATGAAGGCATCGAGGTTGATCCAACAAAAATTCAAGCAGTAACCGATTGGCTCCAACCAAAGAATGCAAGTGAGATAAGGAGTTTTCTTGGATTAGCAGGCTATTATCAACTTTTTATCAATCGATTTTCAAAAATTGCCCTGCCTTTAATGAGTTTAACAAAGAAAAATGTACAATGTTTTATGGACGAATGAATGCGAGAAAAGTTTCCAAGAATTATAACGTCTATTAAATACTGCTCTTGTTTTGGCACTACTTGTTGAAGAAGGAAATTTTTGTATCCATTGTGATGCATCTAAGCACGGGCTCGATGGAGTACTAATGCAGAACGGAAAAGTAATTGCTTATGCATCAAGATAGCTCAAGTAACACGAAGTTAATTATCCAACTCATGATCTGGAACTACCCGCAGTTGTTTTCACTCTCAAGATCTGGAGACGTTATTTATATGGACAATGGTGTGAGATTTATACTGATCATAAGAGCTTGAAGTACATTTTCACACAAAAGGACTTAAATATGAGGCAACGACACTGGTTGGAATTCATCAATGACTATGACTGTGAGATCAAATACCATCCCGGTAAAGCCAATGTTGTTGCCGATGCCCTAAGTTGAAAGCTCACTGTTGTGGGTATCATATGTGAAGAAATGCCTGAGGGACTCCAGAAAGATGTTCGTGAATTAGATGTACACTTACTACCTGCTCAATAGATATCATTTTGTCAGCATTAACATTGAAGCCTTCCATTTTGGAACAGATTAAAGAGGCCCAACAAGAAGACAACCTATGCAAAGATTTTAAGATAAACTCAACACTAACAATGTATAAGGATTATTCCATGTCTAGTGTTGGAATAGTAAAGTTTAAAGGAAGATGGTTTGTGTTCAGCAATTCACACTTACGGACAACAATCTTACAAGAGGCTCACTCTTCAAGTTTCTCTATTCATCTCGGATGCAATAAGATGTACAAGGATCTCAAGACTCATTACTTTTGGCAGAAAATGAAGTATGATATTGTAGAATATGTGGGTTTATGTCAGGTTTGTCAACAAGTTAAAGTAGAACATCAGAGACCTGGTGGAATGCTTCAACCTTTGCCAATACCTGAATGGTAGTGGGAGCATATCATGATGGACTTTGTTACTGGTTTGCCTGGGACTATCAAAGGACATGATGCGATCTAGGTAATTGTGGATAGACTGACCAATGTTGCTCACTTCTTACATGTGCAGATGACTTACAAGATGAATCAATTTACTAATTTATATATTAAAGAGATTGTACGACTATATGGTGCTCCAATCTCCATTGTTTCTTATCGGGATTCACGTTTCACCTCTGCATTCTGGAAGAGTTTAAATAAGGCTATGTGTAACGACCCAGTTTTTATTTACTTTAAAATTGCGTGAAATTTAAAACTTTTCTTTTGATAAAAACATTGGAAGACTTTTCTTTCGTAAAACCCTATCATTAATTTCTTTACTTAAAACTCTTTTATAAAGTGCAGCGGGAAACTTTAAGAAGTAAAACACATAATAAATACCATTCTTTTCCTTTACGATTTAAATATAAAATTCTTTACAAAAATGTTTTCTCTTTCTTACATCCTTTAGCTTAGCCAGCCACAAGATCCACCCATGCCAAATCCTTCATCAACTGTCTTTGACCTATTCTCCTGTTTCTCAAACATACCTACATCAACAAGACTTAACTAATGAGCCTAACGCTCAGTAAGTTATAAAAGGAAATGCAATGTAGATGTGATGCACGATCATGCGATGCATAACAGAAAAGAGTTGTATCTCTTCTGGAAACTGAGAGTGGGATACACCCTAGGGTCATGTGGCCTAACCAGTCACTCTGACATGGAGGTATATCTATCGGGAGTGTTCTACATGCCGGTACCCAGTCCTTTGTTAAAGACGTTGGAGGTTTCAGAACGGGAGAAGAATGAACCCTAGAATCCATGTAGCAATCTCACACCTCACCGCTCCCTATGTGGGAGTAACTTACCGATGGAAAGTCACCGATCTCTCAAACCCCTACACGCTTATTTACATATATTAAGTATGTCATGCAATATGTTCGTGTAGACATACAGTCCTATATGATGATATAAACATCTAATTAACATATAATTAAAAGAACACACAACATGTAGTCTTAACTCTTGCAATGGGTCTGAAGATAAAAACACATGCATATCAACTTACGTGGAGTCCATATAGTAGTTAAGAAATTAACATTATCCTTCTCCTTTTTATACCTTCACAATTTCATAACATTTATCATTAAAATCACAACCCATCAATCTCAACACATTTTCATTTTCTACTTACTAGAATCCTTAACCCAAGTTCAATTTAGACACTTAACCGTTTCCGTTAACATTATCCTTTAACACCAATTACAACTCACAATAATATTCCCTAGTACCAATCTATTCTTTATATTATTCTCAGAGCTATTCTCTTTAAACTATTTCCAATTAGAATATAACTTGGACAGAATATAACCAGAAACATCGAACCGACATATCCATATTGACTAAAATCCAATAATAAAGTCCAAACATGATTCACATATTACCAACCACATGCCAAAACATCTCCAAGCCTAAATAGAGTACACACCCAAGCTTTAATCCAACATATAACATACTTTCATTTTCCAAACAAAAAGTCAGTAGCAAAACTAAAGCACTGACTTTACAACATTCATTAAAGAAACACTTTTTTCCAGACAACCAATCCACAAAGCATCACCCTCACAATATTCATAATTGCTACAGTCTGTACATTATATCTGCAAAGCTATACTTACAAATATTAACCAATGGAAAGTACTCAAATGTACTGAACTAATATCAAACATCGGTGCACCATATTATCCATTCTTTTATCTCACATTTATTATCCTTTAACAAAAGGAAACAACAAAACTAGACATATACAAAGGCAGCAATTAATCACAAAGTTGAAGTAAACAAACAACAGTGCACAATATCCAAACATCCGAGAAGGAGATCATAATACCAAAGGAACCCAAGAAGACCAAGGAATAAGAACTACTTCCTCACCTTCATCTCTGCCAATTTCTCTCACGCACCCAGCGACTCACTTTTCACATACTGCTCTCAGTCAATTCATAGAGAAGACTCACTAGCCTCAACCATTTCATCACCCATACATCGGCTGTCACTCCTAAATAGGCAGAGAAGATGCAGGTAAGCAGGGGAGTCACACACTTCAAAGGAAGGTGGTCCATTGACTAGATTCCACGTGTAATACCCCAATATTTTTAATTATCGAGATATTACCGAGCGTTAGGCCTAGGAGTATTTTAAAGCTAATGAAAAATTGGATAAATTGGAGTAAATTTAATAAATTAAATTTAATTAGTGAAATATTAAATTAGAATGGTAATGGAAAATTTGGGGATTTTTTATTGGAGTGAACTGAACCGGTTTAGCAAGAACCGAACCGGTTCAGCTTATTAAAACATATAATGGCCAAAGGCCATTCTGTGTCCATACGATTCGTGATCTAAGCAGAGATAGACGAGAAAGAGAGGATAGATTGGGAGGGGAGAGCTTGTAGGAGACGTTCAGGCGTCGACGATGGAGAGTTCGAGCGGAGGAACGATGACAGCGTGTGGCTGCTGGTGAAGCAAAGAGGCGAGCATTGGGATGGATACGGCTCATGAATTGGGGCTCAGGATCGATGTTGCTGCTGCAATTTCGGCGACGGGACGAGGTAAGTTGACGGCTTTCTCCCTTCCCCCTTGTTGCGTTTTTTTGGCCGATGTTTCAGAGCTCAGCGATTGAGCTCACTGTCATCGCAGGGGTAGGGAGCACTGGTGTGGCTCCTGATTCGGGCTGGACCGGCCAGAGGCCAGTGGTCCAGGTTGCTGTGGGTTGAACCGACGAAAATGACAGTGTGGGCGTGGGGGAGGCAGCCTCTAAAAAAGCTGGAAGATTTGCAGGATTTCTGTCGGGCGTGGAGAGGGAGAGAGCTTGTGCTCTCTGCCCTTTTATTTGGCAGAGAGTGTCTCTCAAAGAGCAGTGAACCAGAGGTGGCCGAGAGCTACAGTGATGCTTCAAGTGAGTGTTAAGCCGAGGGTGAGATAGAATTGGTGTTGAAATTTGGTGACCGAGTAGTTGGAGCTGTTTCTCTTGGGTCCTTCACGGGTATATTCCAGGTAAGATCATCTCTTGGTAAATTAATTCTTGAGCATTCCAGTGATGATTTTTACTCTATAAAATCTGGGACTTGTGTGATGGTTAATGTGGATTTGTATCTGTCGATGGTTGGGCTCTACTGTTGATTGGATTTATGCTTGCTGTGAGACGTTTATGCCTTATTGGATTGGTTTGCTTGATATACGCCCTGGATAATTATTGTTGAACTGCAATTTGGAGTCTGAATATTAATTCTGATACTCAACTGTTAGGGTTGATTGTTTTGTGGTCAATAAAGGGGAAGTCGTGTGGTATTCAGGAGATGTTATGTATGCCCTTTTTATGATATGAAGGATAATTTTCTTAGAATAATAACCTATTGGGTTTGAATTGCATACATAGAATTGTTGATTTAGTTTGGTAAAGTAAAGGCGTTATGTGTGTTTGAATGATACGCTCTACAAAGGTGGATTCGAATCATTAATCGGATTAATGAATAGTATGGGAATTGGATGACATAGTTTATGACTTGATATGGATATCATTACTGGATTTTGATTTACGGGTCTATAATTCATGGGTGAAATCACGTTGGTTTTTGCTATGTATTAAACTCAATTCTAGACGTTATCAATTAGGATTAATTTACTAAGCGGAGTTGTAATTAAGGAAGTGGTTTCGTTGAGGAAACTCTATTAAGCAACGACGAAGTTTCATAAGTTGATTAATTTACTAGATTTATGACAAGTGTTATTAATTTGTGAAGGTATCTAAAAAGACGAAGAAGAATAACAAATAAGTGCTGGCATGCATTAAAACTTTGAGGTAAGAACTTGGGTGTGTCTTGGGCAGGTGGAGGCCCTACACCGCAAGTGTGTGCGTGAGTGTGTCTTGAATTGATAGTGTAAAATGCTAGATTTATATATTGCTCTGTGATATCTCATCTGTTGATGCCTTGGTTGTCTCTGCATTGTTAGTTTACATGTTTTCTCTGCTGGATGGATTGAGTGTTAGTTCTTTGGATTGTTATTGATAGGTGCCTTGTGTATTCTCTATGCTTGAATATTTCTTGTTGTTATGCATATAAGTTTCTATGCTTACTGCCGTATGTTGTGGATGCTCTCTGTGCTTTAGTTTTCTATGATATTCCTAT